>JANIJI010000009.1:6342500-6570000 GCA_024500535.1 Leptonema lineaticorne
TTTATTTTAGTATTGAAACTCTAAGTTAATTCTCTGTTTATTCTTTTCAATTGTAAATTTTGAATTGTGAATTAAAGAAGTCGCCGATGGCTTCGAAAGATTCCTTTGAAAATATAAGATAGTGAATAAAGATAACTCGATTTTGTGTAGTCAAAATATTTAATAAAAACAGCAATAAGTTATAATTACTTTATTAGGAATGAAGAGCTGCAATCTAGCAGAAGCCATTAAATCTAGTAAAATTTTCATATTTTCGACGAAAGTGGACATTATAGGGACTCGACGACTTTATCCTGGGTCATTTATGCGAAGTGTATATACAGTATTAACACACGTAACGTCTGTAATAAATTCAAACATAGGACCATTTCCTCGGTGTGGAAAAGCGACCGCCATTCTGAACACGAACGTCTCTAAATATCATACTAAGCGCCATTTGCTTGATTTCACGATTTATATACGGCGAATTACACCAGAGTTTCATTTTATGATCAAGACTAAAGGTCATAAGTTTCCTTAAAGACATTGTATAATTTAGTTTACATAATTATTTTATTTAGATTGTATGATAGTTGGGTTGAGTATATTTTTTTTAATTCATAAACTTTTTTTTATTTTATTTGTATATATGTAATTTTGTGTTTCTGTGAATTTTTTATCGTAAATAATGGGATTTCCGGTGTATTTTGTGCGTTCGTAAAGCGGATAAAACCTTGTCTGGTTTTCTACACAGATTTTGCATTATAAATAATTTTGGGTCTCTCTCTCTCTCTCTCTCTCTCTCTATATATATATATATATATATATATATATATATATATATATATATATATATATATATATAAGAATGTTTAAAATAGCGAAAATTTTAATAAAACTTTTTAATTTTTTATTTAATAGTTATATAAACGTCGTTTTTCATTTTAAACATATTGAATTTTGAAACCAAAAGTTTGAGTACCATTTGTTACATATTTAGAGGGGTTGATTTATATCGCTGATGATTCAATACATCTGTTTGATATTAGATTTTGAATCGCTAACTTTACGTTCAATCT
Organism: Leptonema lineaticorne; assembly: GCA_024500535.1. NCBI lineage: Eukaryota > Metazoa > Arthropoda > Insecta > Trichoptera > Hydropsychidae > Leptonema > Leptonema lineaticorne. The sequence continues at coordinate 6,343,559 of JANIJI010000009.1, forward strand.
ATTCTAATTGAATAACTTTATTTTCAAATGCATCGGAATAAATTTAAATATTTAAACAAACGAAAAGTGGAAATATGTAAACGATATCTGAAACCTAAAAGCTCTCATACAGTAAATCGACACATTATCAAATGCTCTATCGCAGGTGGTATTATAACGTATCATATGAAAATAAACTTAGTAATTTTCTACGAAATATTGTTATTACTATGCGGTGAATCCTATAAGCGGTATTTAATTTCGACGAAATGAAATTCTATATTCTCTTCCTTGTTATATGGATTATATATTATATAATATGATCTAATATCGCTCATAAGCTTTCGTCGAAACGAATCGATTGAAATTTAATTACGCAGTTTATTAACAATAATAATATAATAAAAATGTCCCATTATATTTAGTACTATAAAAGAAAAATAACTACATTATTATCTAAATGGATATAGAGTCAACGTCGAAAGCCAATATTTGACGAAATCGAATAATTAGCATTTAGACGATCGCTAAGCTCGGATATCGGACGAGCAGTGTTTGTCGAGATTAAGATTCGGGTAGATATTTTTAAGACCAGAAATAAAATCCGGAGGATTATCGTAAGAGAAAGGAAAAAAAAGAAAGAAAAAGATTCGAATAGGCCGTAAAAACGTAGGAAACCCGTAATGTTCGACGTATTATCTTACTCGGGGGGTGCGCATTATGTGCGAAGTGGTATTCGTCATGCGATACCGGCAAGGCCGCGGTCCCAGTGAATGCTCACCGTAGACGTTTTATCACGTATATGTCTCGGAAAATTTATGTAAAATCTATTCAGGCGATGTATACTGTTGCTATGTCGCTCAGAATGATATCTTAAGACTTTCCCTTTGCTATGAAATGTCGTAGATTACCATAGTTTATTTATTCATTATATTATATTTTATACTGCTACGTAGCTTTTTGTTATTTTGTTTAATTATTAATGTTGTACGACGTTATTATATAATTATTCGTTTCTATAAAAATATTTTATTTCTTGATGTCTTTTATATTTGTAACAGACGAATATTCAAATAGAAACTTTTACATTTTTTCTATAAAAACTACTAAATTATTATTATTTTTTTTATTATTGTATAAAATAAATTTTTTATACGTTTATCGGTGACAATGGTATTAAGGCGGTGGCTAAATAACATTTTTAACTAACGTCACACGCTTTTCTCAGATTAAACTAGATCCCATTTCTCGGTCATAAATCACCCAAAGGACGTTCGATTCTAAACTTCCTTTATCGTATAATATAAATATACATACATATATAGACACGCACACACACACACACACATAACCAAAATTTTAATTAGTGAAAGGCAATGAGTGAGATAGCGATGGGCCTTTTCCCCAGACATTGCCAGCGAATTCTAGTAGTTATTAGTTAGCTGGTGAAAGTTTTCGTCGAAACTGTTTTGAAGGTTTCACAACGATGGATGATTTGAGTTTCGTCACGTGACGAATCCGCGAAAACCTTATTATTGTCGACGATTTCTAGCCGAAGTTTAAGTTTTCTAAAGCGCGCTTAACTACGGTCGAGAATTTGACAAAATGTCTCAAAATTTCGACGGGGGCGAAACGTGTTTGAGTTTAAATCTATGAGATGGGTCTGAAGTTTGACTATTAGGAATATGAAAATTAATTAAATCATCTTTTATAACATATTGTTATTATTATTATCATTATTATTGTTATTATGTTTTATAATTATGCAATATAATAATACTAATAATAATATTATTATATTTCGTTTTAATTTTACTTTATTATTCTTATTTTTATTTAATGTTATTTTATCATTACTTTTATTATCATACGGTCTTATATTTTTAGATTATATATATAACCAGTAATAATAAATGATATAAAAATTGATATTTTTGAGTTGTTTTTTGAATTATTTTTATATTTGAAATGTTTATGGAATTTTTTGAATAAAAAATTTCTTTTAATTATTTAAAATATTCTTTTATTACCATAGGGATGCCTTTTTGGTTAAAATATTACCATAAAATTTGTGATAAAATATTACCATAAAATATGTAATTGCGAATAAAAATTAATGTAATACATTTTTTAATTCTAAATGACTATATGCGAAATATATGTACTTACCTTTTTTCTTATTATTTTAGCTGATTTTGCATTTTTTTTTCATAACTTCGTACTTCGTCAATTCAAGAAGAAAAAACTTTTCTTTTTGCCTAAGGGAAAACGGTGAGAAATCAAGCGAGACGCAGATTGAAAATATTGGAAAACCATTTTTATTAAAGTGTAAAAATGCGTCATTTTTTCTCGACTATACTCGTTTTTTTATACGTGAATCGCACGGGAAAATTTTAACCATATTGAAATTCTCCTTTCACAATCAAAATGTAACACAATTTCCTTAGAATTTCACGAATGTTTATCGTTTTATGCGCTTTTCATAGTTGTAAAGAGAAAGATGCGCACATCATAAAATTTATCCGTGTATCATCATAAATATTATGCGCGGAGGTGGCATAAAATTTTGCAACATATTGTAATAAAAATGCTACCTTTTCGCATGTAGCCTTAATTTAATATATTAAAATTTAATTGCGGAAATATTACTTTTTATGCTTTAAGCGATTTCATTAAATGTTCACCGACAGATAGGCGCAATAAATTGTTTTTAAACCGTTCAAGGACCACTGACTTGATAATTTTTATGGTTTATAAATGACAAATTTATATATTATTTTTAATATTTACGTTTTTTTTCGTCATATCATCAGTCTTTAATGGGTTTTGAGATATTTTTTTATTTATTTATTGAAAATATTTTTTTTTTACTAAAAATTACAATTTATATTTAATTTGATTTTAAAATATGCTATTTTTAGTTGATATAAAATATGTTCATACAAATTTAAATATATATGTAAAATGACTGAAATGCGTTAAAATTTTGTGTATACGATTTTTTGTTAAATATTAGTATTTAAATTAAATATATTCAAATTATATGCTGAATAAACTGAAAATTCTTTTTATAATTTTGTGCAAAACGTGCAATTTATTTTTCAGAAAAATAAACATTTTTTCCTTTTGCCCTTATTATCGCGAATGCTATCCGAATTTATTCCGCCGTTTCTGATTCTGGTGCTTCGTTCAATGAGTTTTTTCGCGAATATTCAGAGACATTTTCCAGATTTGAAATCTCGTCTCGTTATATTTCGTTTCCTCTTGTCATTTATCAACGCGATGACGAGCGTTTATTCGTGTGAATTTTCTTTATACGATGAGAAAATTCGCCGCGTAGCGAAATCCGGAAAATATTTTTTTTTCGAGATTTCCTTATGCGCAGTTATCTAATATTGCCATTACGTTAACTAATGGTATTATATTTTTGATTTACTCGAAATTTGTATATGAAATTTTCATCGTCAAATATTTAAGTTGATTGAAGCGAATGTATATTAAATTTTTTATCGTTTATGCGGTGGAAACTGTTTATAAATTTTTAACAAATAATTATGGATATAAACGCGGAAAGTTTTCAGTAAAATTTTACTCATATTGAGAAATATTTTAAACTTTTCACATAAACAACTACTATAATATACTTAATATTATTTACTAGATTTTTATTTGAATATGTTACAAAGAAAAATATACTATTTTTTTATTATAATATCTTATAAATTTATAAAAAGACAATAAAGTAAGGTTGATATGGATTTAGACAATATTTGTTATCTAAAAATATTTTTATTTTATATTGATTTCTTGTTGTTTATAAATCATATAACATAACTTTTCGTATCATTCTCAATATAATAACATATATACATATATTTAATAATACAACACGTCAACGAATAAGCGGTAATACGTATTACAGTCACGCGTTTCGACGTTTTAATTGATAAATAGGAGGAAAGCGCTCACGTAAACATGATCAATGAAAGACGTTCGCGTTTATGAAACCGTGATAAATAAAACATTCTAACTGGAAGGTTTTAGGGGTTGAGGAAAAATATCAACCTACCGTTTTCCATTTTCGCGATACTAACGAATCTCGAACATATATATATATATATATATATATATATATATATATATATATATGTATATATATATATATATATATATGTATATATATATATATATATATATATATGTATATATATATATATATATATATGTATATATATATATATATATATATATATATGTATATATATATATATATATATATATTTATTTATATATATACAGGTTGATGCTTTCGTCGAGGGTGAAATAAATAATACAATTATAAACAACCCGGAGAGAAACATCTTCGTCATCGTTTCTCGTGCGAATAATTCGATTAACGATGTGGAGTTGTCCATTATGGCTCATTAAAATTCATATACAGTTTACTGTGTTTCGTTATCATTATGCATGTATATATTTATATGACATCCGCATTTGTGGTTTGGTTTATGTATCGGGAAGGATTCACCGAAGTAAACTCGGGTTTCAATTTGTTTGCATTTCACTTGCGTATAACGGAATATCTTCTCATAGATGAATTATGATGATGTATTCTATTCTCTAATATATTTAGAAATTATTAAATAAACTACATCACGTCGTGTAATAATTTGGTAATTAATATTAATTTACTAATTAACATGTATATATATTATGTTAATTTATAATAACAGTGTAATTATTGTTTGCATAATATAAATAATTTCATTATATTTTATTAGTTTATTTTGAATTTTATTGTATATTAATTATTTAATAAATATGGATGTTCTATAGATTTATTGGTTATGAAAATAAAAAATTTAATAAAGTAAATTATTGTTAAAATACTCCACATTTTTATTTCCTGATTATTATTATTATTGTTTTTATTAATTATTAAAGGCATCATCGTTCGTTTTATTCTCTATTCATTCTTATAACAACGCTTAATTAAGATATTTCCGTTTAATTAGATCGCAATAACGAAAATTTTCCACTACGCATAAAATTCAAACAATACACCCCCGCGTATTATTATAATTTATACGTCGTTTTTATTGCATTTTCTTGTTTTGAAATTTTCAAAGAGCTTCATTAAATTCGAATATTGTCCTTAAACAACCGGACATCCTTGTTACACATAATTCGCCCGGGTCATATTATCATTATTATTATTATTATTATTATTATATTATTACTACGGAATCAACGTTTGAAATTTCACATCGTCACGTATGAACTTTCACAAAGTGTCCGATATTACACAAACTGCCTGGCGCATTTGTGTGATATTAAGCAGTAGCCGTATTCGTGATCTGATATAAATGGTAGTTTCGTTTAATGGCAAAGTTTATTTCGCTCGCTAAGTTTTCCTATTCGGTAAAATCGCATGGTTGATTATATGCATTTGTTGTGCTTGTACTTGTGCTTGTGCGCGTTAAGCACTTTGCTCTTTGTATAATTAACGGCATTATTTTACATATATACAGTGTGTATAAGAATTCTGTTAATTTATACGTTATATGATACGGATTTTGTTTCATGAATTTATGGTTTTCATGATTAAAATAATATCGCACATATTATAATTTTCATATACTATATATATATATATATATATATATATATATATATATATATATATATATAATATATATATATAATTTTCTTTGTGTATTTTAATTCGAAACGAAAATCAGAATATTCAAAGTTCATAAATTCAGTATTCTCGTAGTCAAATGTCGTGTTTTTAAATTATATGTGGGCGTTAACATTTGGTTAATTTGAACTTTTGGCCCGCAAACTCGAATACGTGAGGGATGTATTAAAATTGACCGTAGGGTTAATTAACCGACACCCACGATCCATTCGTTTTTATTATTATCTATTTCGCTTTCGAATATCGAGTCTTTGTCGTTTTTATTTTTGCTATATAAAGACTATAAAATTATCCGTTATATTTATTGTGACAATGTTTTATGCAATTAAAAGAAGAAAAAAAAGTTGGAATTAAACTTCAGTCGAAAAATAATTATGATTGTTAGTGCGGCATTTTTATTTATTATTCAGTGTCGTGTTTCATTTTAATAAACGAAGCGGTTTAAATTAATTTTTATGGTTTGCGCGTTTTTTTCTGTTAGTTTTTCCAGTATTAATTTTTGAAGTTGATTAAATTTTAAGCCAAAATTAAATATTTTGCTTATACAATATTTATTTTTTTTACAATAAAAAATAAATTTAATAAGTTTAAAAACTGTATATAAAAGGCAAATTGCTGACAATATTTTTTTAATAAATAAACTAATTATATATAATAATATTTTAGTTCATATATTTTATATGTATTGAGTAAAATAAATACGTTATTAGACATGTAATTAAGCCATATTTTTTATATTTATTTGAATTGTGTACATATTCTTTGTACCCTCCTTTTTGTCACTGATGTAAAAAGGGGGCGTTAATCGTTTGTTTGTCGTAATTTTCCCCGGTGCGATCTTTTCCATGTTTTCACATAGAGTTTTTCCTACGCAAATGAACCGAACCTTTGTTGTTGTTCGGTTTAAATAATTAAAATATTTCGACCGCGTATATTCGGGGATAATTTCAGTCTCTTGATATTTTTGTGCAAAGCGTCCTTTAATTTTCACCCTATAATATAATCGCAAAGGGACTAATTAAAGTGGCAAAATGCGTGGCATTATCGTGCCATTGTTATATCTTTATTGTATAATTTTTCGTTGCAATATTTTATTTGAGATCTTAGCGGTCAACTTTTTGATCGTTTTAATATATAAATGAATAATGAAAATTTTAATTAAAAAACGTACTAAAAATATTTCATACATATTTATAAGTTTAAGTTGTTAAAAACAAAAATTTTTATGAACTAGTTGTACTTAATATTGCTTGTTTTTCCATCTTGTTTACATTGAAAATTTAATCTAAGTTGTTTGTAAAAGAAACACAAATCTTGAGTAGAAAATTTACTTTTTTTTGTTTTGCAATTTCATTTTATCGACTCGAAGTTTAGTAGTTTAATCAGTCGAAGGGTAAGATTTTGCAAACGATCAATCTTTATTAGGGTTGTCGTGGATCGTTAATAGTAAAGATTATTACATAGAAATTCCGACACGTAAACCGAACATGTTTTCCTAATTTTTTTTGCTGAAAAAAAATATTACCTATAAATACGCAATACGTATTTCTTTCTCAGATTCGTTTAGTAAACGATTTTACTATTTATTTATCGCATTTATATTTTTTTCTTATATGGCATAAAATTATATGAGTTTGATTGTGTTGTTATTTTTTTTTATAGAATTAAAATATACATTTTTTTTATTTTTATGAAACATAAATAAACTTTCTTAATTTTTGAGTTAATTAATAAAATTTTATTTTAAGAATGCAAGTAAAATTAAGCTTATATTTTTCAACCAATGAAAAAGTGGTATTACATTTTTATTATTAGTTATAAAAATAATTTATTAACTCAAAAAATATATGTTATAACTTTAATATTATATATATTTTATTTATATATGAAAAAAATAAAAAGGCATATAATTTTATATTTAACCTTTAAAAATATAGCTATTAACGATTCATTATTAATAATAATTTATTATTTTTACTTTATTGTTCATGTGCCTTTTTTCAGATCGTCTTATTTTCGTAGAAATCATTTTTTCCATGTCAAAAATGTCGAACCCTTAACCTTCGTTAAGATTGAATGGGGTGCTTGCGCTTTTTCGCTTTTAATTCGGCATTCGAAGCACGCTTATCGGTAATTTGATTGTCTGCGAGACCACTTCAACGTTTGACGGACCTGATTTATTACTGGAAAATTTTCCGATTATGGACATCAACATAATGAAAAACGCTTAACGCCACTCGATTTCTTATAACGAAAAAAATAATAATAAAGAAAAAAATATTCTTGAATCATTTCAAATTAAAATTCTATCAGTGAAAGCACTTAATAAATTTAATAAGAAATGCACGTTTCAATTTGAAGTATCGTTGTTTGCTTTTCTTGCTTTTCTCGAGTAAAGCTCTGCACGTTCGAATGAATTATGTTCGTATAGGACGATGGGGAAATCTTGGAGGAAAATGCACGGGAAAACGGTTTGATGAATACCACGTAACCTTATACACATTCATACATACACATGTATACATACACTATCTAACGTGATGTGATATATTATTTCTGTATGATATATATTTATAAGGTTCTTTCAAAAATTTCTCACGCTAAGTTTCCAAAAATATTTATAACATTTATGCATGATATTTCAAAGATGTTTTTATTGTTATATAACAACATAAATATGTCGAAATTTAATTTATGCTATTATTATATATGAATAATTAGCGATTATAATATTTCTATGGTTTTTTTATGATTTTGATGTGTATATTATGAACTCGGTTAATATTCTCGGTATTAACTTTAAAATTTTGTTATTGTAGGGTTTTACTAATAATGTTTTAAACTTAATTTATAAATTTTATGATCCATTGTAATAATAAATGTATTATAAAGAAAATTGAATATGTTTTATTATTGTTAAATTTTTCATTTTCTGCGGTGTTACAAATTATCGATAAAATGTGTTTCTTAATATTTTATAATGGTAAATTATTATTACAATCGTAATTGAATCGTGGCTTTCTTTTAATTAACACGTCGCAGTCTATCGAAACGTAATAGATTGCATTTTTGCTCTTCAACATTCCTTTTTTCCCGTTTAAGACGTATTTTTCACTGTAAAAGGAAAAAGAACATAAATCTTCGAACCGAAGGAAAAAGAACGAGGCGGAAAAAAATAAATAAACCTTCGTATAGAAAGAAAAAGCTCCATAAAGTACGCATAGTTCGGAATCGAGCCCGAACCGACGCGGTCGCTTTAAGCCTTTCGCTTCTTTGTGTCCTGAAACCGAAACGGGAACTTATTTCGCAGAGTTTCAGGAGTTCTCTTTATTCGTTTTTTTTTCTCCGGGGAAAACTCTTTTTTTTCCATGGTGTCTTTTGATCGTAAATAATAACAAGTCCAAGAGACAGGGACATTTGGCCGATAAATAATTCTTCAGCGCAGATGAAGAATAGCATAGTGACGTTTTTCAGTATGAATGTTACGGTTTTTATATATTTTGCGCTAGTGTTTTTTTCTTCAGTTTTTTATATTTTCATATCTGAATTTGAATTTTAAATTTCTTATGCGGAGAAGCTAATGTTTGTTTTTTTATTAGTTTTTTGCTAATATACATATACATGTATAATATTACTTATATTAATAATATTTATTTGATCTATTTTATTTTTTTTATAATAATATTTTGAATTTGAATAGTTTAATATGAAAATGAGAATTTTATGTTTTAAAGAAATATTTTAATTTTGATACCGTTTACAAATAACTATAATTAAATTACTAATACTAATTTAATTTAATGTTGATAACAAAATACTTAAAAATTATGAAGGCCGAAAATATTATTTTATAGTAAAAACATATTAGTGATAAGTATGATATTTCTTCTTTCCTCCTTTCCCTTTTGTAAATCATTTAAAATAAAACTTAAAATTTTCTGCATAATTGTTATATTATTGATTTTATTTATATCATTAGTTAGTCATTCAATGAAAATTGGCAGAATTTTCGCTGCATTTATTAAAATTTTTCAATAGTGCAAAGAACATGCGCTCGAAAGTTTATTATAAATTTTCCTCGTTTTCCCTTTATTACTTTTATACGAAAATCCACTCAAAAATGCATTCTGAAACGTACAACTTGGTCGTTCACTCTTACGGACCGCACTTTTGTAACATCTGCCGTATAAAATATTTTTCCCTTTTGAACAAGATTTCGGTCCATCGAAAGCTATATTCTCATAGCCGATACGGCTTTATTACGAGTAAAATATATGTTTTCAATATGTACGCGTACAATATAACGTAATATGATATAATAACGATGTTGTTGTATGTGTATGTGAGTTATTGCTAACTGTTAAAGTTAAAGTTTTGCTTTGATGTCGTTTAACTGAAATGTTTTGACGTCCGTTATTATACGGGCGAGATTCGCTTTTGTTTGAAGTAAAGTTTTCAACGTGTTTTCGTGGAAATCCTTTACTTGGTACTGAATATGTACTGGCGAACGTCGGACACAAAGAAAATAACGTTTTGTTATTTCAATTGCTATATTATAGAAAAATATTCAGAACAAACAATATTCATATGTACAGTCAAATATGATTAAGATTTTAAATGTTGTTGATTTATCTTATGATTCAAATATCGTATATTTTATAAAATACGATTCCATTTCGTTTTCATTTTCACCTCTTCTTTTTTTTTTTTTTAGAAAATTTACAATGATATGATTTTTCTTTATTCAACATAAAACTAAAAAACGACATTACCTTTTTTCGAGCGGCAGATGTTTACTAAATTTATAGTACTGGTTATGATTTTGAACGTTTTCCTTATCCATTTTCTTCAGAGAAATGGGATTTTCTTGTTTATACATATGAGCATTTTTTATTTATCCTAAAAATTCCAACATTGAATATGTTTTAGTATTTAAATATATGTATGTAATATTCACATTATTATGAAGATTTCAACGGCTTTATTAAATGTATAATTCAGATTTTAATTAGTTTTCTTGAGTATTATATGCTTATGTAATTTTGTATAAATATTTAAATTTGTATATTTTGCAACCTTGATTTATTAAAAAATCAGTTTTAATTATGCGGAAAGTTTTGAAATTTAACATTATAAAGAAAAGATGAGTGAATTGGCAATATTTTAATTGATTTTTTTTATAATAGTATTATTATATTTATTGCTTAAGTTTTAAAATTTTATATTTTGAATTCAATTAGATAATATAAAATAGTTGATTTTATATATTCAATTTTTTTATTAAATGGATTGTAATTGCAAGGCATAATAATAAAATATATTTGATTATTATATAATAGTGCTTTTAAAAGGTTAATCAAATTTTGCAATTTTACATCTTTATAGTAATATTAAAAAATGCAAAATTGCCGAATTAGAACCTTTAAAAATAACAATTCCGTTATTAAAAAATATGAATTCGTTTTATTTAGCCGTAATTTAAACGAATAGTAATTTTGAAGAGAAGAAAACGAAATTACTATGACATTTCGCGTTATCTACTTCATTATCTCCCCTAAATGAACCCTATCGGGTCCTTTATTATAGGCAACATACACCCTATGGTAACATTTTCGCTCGAAGGATGTATTCATTTTGTTTTTCTCAAATGAAAGGATATCATGTTTCGCTTTTTTTTTTCGTCCGTTTTTCCTGTGTATCTAAGGTTTTTCTGCGGGATGCACGTATTACTTCTAAATATAAGACGGCGTATAGCCGTTTTTATTTTATACCGTCGTCTTTATTATGTCTTATTAACGTTATATTAACTACACTTAAAGGCTTTATTTATTTTATATTGAATGTGTTCGTCATTTTTAGTGTTGTCTTTATGATAAAGTTATTAAATGTATCTATTAGTTAACGTATATGAAGTATATTTGAGTTTAATTAACATTATTTATATAATACTAATTAATTAAGTTAAATGTTATTTAGAAAGCTCTCGTCTGTGATATTTCAATAATATTTATACGAAAAAAAATCACATATTAAATATATTTTTATAAAAAAATATATTTAATATATGTTATAGCTCATCTTTATTTAATAATGTTTTAAATATTATTTCATAAAATATTTTTGATTCATATATTTTATATCGTCGAATGAAGTACTAAATATAGAAGAAAAATACGGAGTATATTGTGCTATAAAAGGAAACTAAAAAGGAGAAAAAGTTATACGAAAAGCGTAAATGTATTCTACATTAAATTTTATGAAGATTGTTAGTATGGCACATTTCCAAGATCGCTGAAAAACAATGGCATTCGAAATTTCAGCAAACAAACAATAAACAGAAACTAGATCTATTATACAATAATAAAAATATTATATAATGATTCGTATTATAAAATTGGATATTTAATATCATCGATTCTAGCAATAAATATCATCACATTTCTTCCTTTCTAAAATTTCAACATCATACACTGCCTGCATCCCCATACTTTTTTTTCATATATAACGATTCACCACCTCCCGCCTTCTGATTTATCCTCGTAGATTTTCCGAAGCTAAGGCCATTACGTTTTTATCGAGATTAATATTTCTATAGAATCGACCTCGGATGTCTCGGTTATATGATTCGCTCACGCCATTGCGACTTTTCGCCAATTTGTCAAGTGCTTTTCACATATTTCACGCGACCGATACACGCCCTCCGATTTTCCCTCGTAATTTTTTCGACAACATCCACCTTCATATATCATCCGAGCTTATAAATACCGCTCGTCTAACATATATAATAAACTAATATCTCCATATATGTTACTGGCAAATCATAAATATTTAATTTATTATTTTGTAAGATTCTCTCTGAAGACTAACATGATCAGTTTAAGAGTTCACATATAACATTACACGCTTTCTTTTGGGATCAATTTTATTTTAGTAATGAACTTTAATTAAAAGTTATATGCAATTGTGTATATATTTTGTGTTTGACCTTTGACCTCTCTTTTGAGTTTTCCTTTGTCGTGCTGGCTTCGAACGTTCTCTTAACGACGTCCCGGTTCGGAGTTTTCGCAGCTTCCGCCGTTTTCTTCTCGGTCAACGTCAGCTCTTTCTTGTCTTAATTGTCGTTGTTTTTAACGTGAACTTTTTCTTGTTTTTGTTTCAGACGTTTCGCCATGGATTTCCTTTTTCGCCAACGGCCATGGCCTGGGATCCGATACAAAAGCTGCTCGCCGTCGGCGACAAATCCGGCTCGCTCAGAATGTATCCTTTATAATTAAACTTTTAAATTATAAATAAAAAAAAGAATGACCGCATAGAAAAGCTCGAAATCTGTCGGAAAACGCACACTCATACAGAAACTTCAATGAAAAAAGTGAGAGAAAATAAAATCGAAGCGTCGAAAGCGAGGTAGGATATGTTTATTTTGAACTGTGTCCAATTCTACGTTGCCCTATTTCATAATTGAAAAATATACAATCTCTCGAACCTTTTACGAGTATATGAAAAATTCTTTTTAAATTCGTTGATGCGAGGTAACGAATGAAAATATTTCATTTTAATTGAGAGCGGAATCCGTCGGTTTAATTAAATTGAAATATGAAAGTTCGTAAAATTTTATCTATACGTATAAAATTGTTATTTTATACATGTGGAAAATTTCTACTGTATATTTTGTTAAACGTGTTAAACTTATTTTTTGTTAAACTTATTTCATTTCTATTTGTAAAATCAAGGTTTATTCGCAGAAATGTGTTATATGATTTGTTTTCTGCAATTTTTCTGAAGGTTTTTATATTGTGTATGTATTTGTAATATCATTTCATATAAATCTTACGAATTAATCTTTAAAAAATATTTAACAAGAAATATTACTTCACACTTCGTTCTTTTTTTATTGACTTTATTTTCATTATTATTATTTTTATTTTAAATAGACTGATATTTATTACTCAATATAATATTTTACTTTGAAATAATTAGTTCTAGAATTCTAGTTTGTAATATTCAAATCATCTTATTTATATGTTTGTATGTATATATATGTTATTAAAGGATGTCTATATATTTTCCAACTTGGTTCTTCAATGACAATTCTATTTTTATAATATAATATATGTTGAATGATGATATTTAGCATAACATTTAAGTCAAGATGAAAAATCGAATTTAATTTTTATAACAGCAGTTACCGTCGTTATATTTTATAATAAATCGCTTAATATCACATTAGATATAAAGCGATAGAGGAAAATATAAAAGTAAACTGCGTTCCTTTCAACATTATCGTTCTTTAGCTATAATTATGCTTTTCAGCGTTAAATTCGCGATAAAATTTCAGCACATTATGCAGAAATTTAGAGTACGTCGTAAAGGGCGCGTAAGTCGGAAAAATCTTTGTATCGGAAAAGTCTTATTTTTAAATCAGGAAAAGGAAAATAGAAAATGTAAAACGGAAAAAGGAGTGATATCATACTCTTTTTGCGGTTTTCATTCTTTTATATCGCGGCTTATTCTGCGCGGCTGAAAACGAAGCCTTTTCCTTTCTCATCCCTTTTTCTGTATATAATATAAGAAAATTATGATAAATGTCTTGACTTCTTTATATAAAAAATATATATAGTATGGGTAATATTTGATTTTAATGAATATCAAAATATTTCTGAATTTTTTATGTTAATTTAGGCTTTATACTTCATAATACATATTTCCATTTTATTTATTATTCAGTTATTTTTTTCTATTATATTGAATGAAATTAAGGCTAAAAATTTAATAATATAATATATTTAATATTTAATAAGAGCTGTTTTACCGTTTTCAAACATTATTTTTTGACTTATAATTAGTGATGATTAGACGAAGAAATATTTTCTTTATAAAAAGTAGACATTGTTTTATTAAAGTAATAATGATTTTTGTCTTTCGACAATTTTTTTTCAGTCGATTTTAAAACATGCAGGATATATATATATATATATATATATATATATATATATATATATATATATATGAAAAAAAATCTGCTAAAGATTTAAAAACTGCTTCATAAAAAAGATAATGAGATTTTTCTTTAAATTTGACACACTTAATTATTTTCTCATGGTGAATCGTTTTTTTCGCCATTTAAGCTCTTTGTTTTGAGACAATGTTTGACATCTTCGTTTATGATGTTTCAACCCCCTATGCCGTTCCATTTCTTCGTTCCACCCTCTATCATCCCGTTTTCCGAGAAAATTTCTTCCCGAGTTCGACGATGGGTATTCAGGGGTGTCTCTCTTGAATAATCTTGAATAATGGGAACGTAATCGAGAACGAGCAGATGATGAGAGTCGATTGGCAACGTTCTTCCCCTCGTCGATATACGGATATATATTAAATTTTGATTGTCTTTGTTCCCGTTCCAGTGCCGAAGATAGGCTTCGGATAATACGAGTATAATGTTTATTCGATATTTATTAAGGATAATGCTTCAATCGATATGAAACAATAATGTATTATATGTTTATGATGTAAAATTAATTATGCAATGGGAAATTTGAAAATTGTAATTTGATGAGCCTATTCATTATGTGATCATTTTCATTACACTATATATACATCTTTTTACGGCTAAATACTTTAGATTTAAATATACGTGGAATTTTATAAAGAATAAATATACTTTTGTTTATTCTAATTTTCTAGACCATTAAGTCGGTATTTGTTCGGAAGCCTTTAGCGATAATGATTTCCAATTATTCTTCTAATGCTTTCATGACATTAAAATGCCGATTATGATTTAACTACTTGTGAAATATGACGAAGAGGTCTTCTTTACGTAATTTTTCTAATATTATCGTTTAATTTTTTCCCTTTTTCTGTTATCTATCAAATTTGCTGATTATTTCCCAATTCATATCATAATGATAAAACAAATTTACTTCTAAGTATTCATATTCATTAATTTGTAATTATTAAATGTTTATATTAAATTCTAGTTATTCATCTTCATTTATAATTAATATTTCTATTGCTGAGTAATTTTATATGTAATATAATATTATTAATCTTCAATTTCAGAAAGTATTAATTATTTTATGTTGTAGAATATATTATATATAAATATTACACAAAGGAAATTTTTATCAATATTTTTTTTCTTGAAAAAAAAAACATTTTTACAATGAAAATAATCATTAATAATTTTTAATATAATATTAAATGAGCCGCTGTTTAAATTAGATTTCTTTGAAAAAAAAAGCCTTTTGTGCGAAAGAAAAATCTTTGACTACAACCGTAAAATTCTAATTTCATTTGTTAAATGAAAATAACCGCATTTTTTTTATTGCAAACAAGAAAAGGCCAAAAATTTTTTTATCTCTAATTCATAGATAATTTGTCTTTAAACATCCTTTTACAATAATATATGTTTAAAAAAGCGACGACATTAAAGGTCACGAACGGTTAAAAGATTGAAATTGCCTGTCTGCCCTTGTCTCAGTTCGTTGAATGGTTCAAGCCAAGAACCGTCCTTAAATTTAAACAGGGAATATTTCATTATATAATAAAAAAATATTCCTTTTAAAGATGGATATTTTTTCGGTATTTATCATAATAAAAGTACGGAATCACTGTTATACCATATGTTGGTAACTATTCATATTTTAATCGCCCTTTGATCTACATTCCGAGCTTATATATTGATATATTATAAGTATTGGTTAAAAATATGAGTGAAATTTGAAAAATTCTTATAGAAACTTTGTTCTTCTTTTGTGACATATATAACATGTTTATTTATATTCATTTTATTTTCTGCGTATTTCTCTGATTTTTAGAAATTTTTGTTAGTCATAAAATAAACAATCGTGATTTATGCATTCGAAATATTATTGTATAATCTCTTCAGACAAATTCGATGAAAACTTTAAAAATAATTTTTGAAACTTTTGAATTTATTTTCAGAAAAATATTAAATCACAAGAAAGCTTTACTTTATATATATTCAAAAATATGTGAACTATAAAAACATATATCATTTTAATATATTAACAAACAGTTATATATTTTTGTATATGGATGGCGCTGTTCTAACAAAATTTATTAGTTAAGTCATAAACAAAAATAAATAAGCATATTTAGATAAACTTAAGATTTTAGTGTATAATTCTACATGAGATATTAGTATGAGATTAGACAATATATCATATTCGTACGAATATCTCATAAACGTTAATATGCGAAAATGAAATGGGTATGCGAATGTTAACGCACAATAAATATTCACGTGTGCGTGTATACACGAACGTGTGGAAGCGGCTTTATGTTCTCGCCTTTGAAGCGGACTTCAGATATTATTAATTCGTGTTTAACGTTACTACAGTTATCTTGTACGGTTTGATTTAAATTGGAACATTATTACTGTTATGTTCAAGTTACACCAATGTATTTATATACTATTGTGATCAAAAAGTAAGGTGAAATTGTCATTTAAAACTCCCGGGCATTAGGAAAGCATTAGGAAGGCAAACTGTCAACAAAGAATATTATTTGAGCGTTATGTGTCATTTGCGTAAAGCTATTCGTTTGAAACGACCGGAATTATGGGCGAACAACTCTTGGTTGTTTCATCACGATAATGCACCGTGTCATACTGCATTGGTTCTTCGCAATTTTTTTGATGAAAACTCGACTCATATCGTTCCGCAACCACCGTATTCTCCTGATTTGGTTCCGTGCGACTTCTGGCTATTCAGCAAATTCAAAAGGTCAATGCGGGGATGTCATTTTGACACGATTAAGGAGATAGAAACCGAATCGAAAAAGGTCTTGAAGACTATACCAGAAAAAGACTATTCCGACTGTTTGGTGGACTGGAAAAAGCGTTGGCAAAAGTGTGTTTTATCGGACGGGGATTACTTTGAAAGGGATGAAATTGATTTTGCAGAATAAATAAAGAATTTATATTTTATAAACAAATTCACTTTACTTTTTGATCACGGTAGTATATATTTATCAAACGATATTCTGTAATTAATATAGAAATGAAACGAGGCATACTCGAAAAATCATCTCATATATATATATATATATATATATATATATATATATATATATATATATATATATATATATATATATATATATATATATATATATATATATATATATATATATATATATATATTGGTATCAAAGATTTTCCACTCGAGAATGTCGCCTCGAAGACCGGTTTTTCCTTTGTTCGCTTTTCCCGATTTTCAATTTTCTTTCGCTATTTCGGCTATATCGCCATGTTCATATCGGCTACATATTGTAGTGACGCGTTAGACTCGTGCCGAGTTAACGAAAGCCTTACATCGCTGAAACAATTGCCTTCAGGGGAAAACGGAAAAGTTTTTCCACTATTCGAATATACATATATGGTATATGGTATATAGCCGCATATATTCGTATATGGTTATCATTCGAATATATATATATATATATATACAGCATTGTATTGAAATAATCTCAATTGATTTTTATTTATTTATAATTTATTACAGATTTTTTACACACACACACACACACACACACACACACACATATATATATATATATATATATATATATATATATATATATATATCTTTATGTATATTATGTTTTCAATTTGATTTTCTATTAATAAAATTTATATGTGTATAATTTTTATATAATAGAATATACATAATCAATATCTTGAATACGATTCACGTATTTTATAAGGTAAAAGATTTTTTTATTATTATTCGCCGTCGCTTTTTATGAACATAATTTTTCGAGCACGCTGTGTATGAAAAAGCCGCAAAAATTATACTGAGATACAGAGGAATAGCTATATGATTGTGTCGTAAAAACGGTCTTGGAAAAAGCCTTCGTTCGACATCTATCCAATTAAACTTTTTTTTCTCTCCTCCAACGCCCTTCAGACAAGTGTATCTCGTTTCGTTTCAGCGCTGAAAAACTTCGAGTACATGAACAAATATCAAAATTTTACATAATAGAAATATCGGTCAACTTTCTCGATTGATTTTTAATGAGTCAATTATATAAATAAATTTATCGTTCTGATTCTATATTCGACAACTCTTGATTTTTGATGTTGTATAAATATAATGTTGATTTATATAAGACATAAATTTCTAAACATTTATATTTTATATATTTTTTATTTGAATCTATATCGATATAGCTAAATCGCAAATCGAAACGGTTTTTGTTGCTTACGTGTTTAAATCACACAACATATATATATATATATATATATATATATATATATATATATATATATATATATTCAATATCGTCGATGGAGATTGACTGTGTCGTTAAAATTCCGTACATAAAACCGTTATTGAACTTTCTTTCATCTTGTTGTTTTTATTTTTATTATTTTATTTTATTTTCATCGCAGTTATAAAATTGACATTTTGTACGTTTTCAATTTTACGTTGTTTGGCGTTTCGATCATTCCAAAATTTTACACTCGACAGTAACGTCGAAATGAAAAACCGTATCTTTCTCCTCATATAAACCATTCGTTCGTCATTATTGCACCGAATTGTACGACATTGATCTTTATAAATTATTTATATTCCTTTAAAAACATGTTTTTCATACGCGGGATAAGTGACTTTGTTTTATATTTTACATATACAAACTCGAGTTCTATTTTTATTTGTATTACATGCATTTTCATTCCTACAATGCTTTTTATAGATTTTTCATTGTTTAGTCATTTTTGTTGTTCATATTCTTTAAATAATATGCATACATTCATTATTGATCGAATCATTTATTTTATATTGTTTAACTAGATTCCTGTTCTATCATTTCTAGTTGTACTATATTTAATATATTTTATTTATTGAACTAAATTATTGTATTTTGAACTATATAAATTTCAACTTCTCGATGAAAAATTTAGAGAGGATTTTAATGTCATTAATTTATTTTACATATCATATATTTACGTTATAATAAAGATTTTCATTCTGATTTATCTAGATATTTATATGCGATTATGATTTTGCGTAAAATTCATTTTAACATAATAATACTTGAAATAATTGTTTTTGAGAAATATGATTTTTTTTATAAATAAATATGTCTTACATTGATATATTTATAATATATAGCATAATAGTAATATAGAGATGACTTCGTTTTGAATCCGTATTATATACATATTGACGGGAATACACAATATCAATCTAAATGTATAGAGATGTGGATGCGAAAACCGAAAGTCCAATTCAGCGAATAAATGAGTTTTCATCGAATCGTATAAAATGAATATCCCTAAGGCCTAACATGTGTCCATAAGCCGTGTATACTATCTGGCGAAAATGTGCTAGAGTGGAATCGACGGTTTTTCATCGATTTTCCTTTGTCACTTTCAATTACGCGTACACTTCGCAGATGAAAAATTCGTCACTTTTATTTCATTTCCACACTGCGTACCGTACAAAAATAATTTCCCTTTGTGAAAATGCACGCGCGTTTGTATTTGTGATGCTTTTAATATAAGCTTTTCAATATATATATATATATATATATATATATATATATATATATATATATATATATCTAGATAAACCTCCTTTCTCCACCATGTCCACGTTAATTACGCCGAAAAAAAAATGTCAAAGAGATCAAGCTCTTTGTGATGTTCGAATGTACGAACCGAAGTGCTATATGCGGCGTGTATGGTAAATGGAAAAATAATACGATACGAATAATTGGAAATGTTTTCTGGTCGAGACACGCGAGTCTGAAAAAAAAAAAAAATATATATATATATATTCGTATTTAGAAGGGAAAAAGCACGATAATATGACACGCTTCTCGATTTACTTTTGTTTCTGAGTAATGAGAAAATTACGTCCGAACGATTCACAAACGAGCTTTGAAGATCTCTAATGTAATATGACTATTTTCATCGTGAAAAAAATAAAATGATGAACGCTCTTATGTGTTTAATGTGCTTCATTAGCTAAATTATATAAGTATACGTATAAAATTTTACGAATTTAATATGGAATTTATGAGAGAATTCGAAATGTTTTTGTATTATAATATATTATTCATAATTTTAATGATAGACTTATATTGATTTTAGGGAAAAAAGTAAAGATTGATAAATTTGGTATATATTTGAGATTTTTTCTAATCTTTTAAATTTGTGTTAACGTTTTCTCTAATGATCTTAATGAAAATTCACATTCTCTACTTCGCTAATTAGTAAAAAATACGCTAATGACTATTTTCATTAATTTTCGTTTAAAATTACATATTATGCATAATGTAAATGTGCGATTAAAGACGGGGAATTAATGAAGTCGTTTAATAAAGAAATTCAAGCGAGCACTAAATGCGATTTTAATACTAAAAAATTGCGTCCGAGAAAATTTCTTCTCTGACGAGAAGCAATAAAAAAGAGTTGAATTTTTACGAGGAGAGAAATTTATTTCGTAATTTTCCACTCGCGAATAAAGTGGTTGAAAATTATCATTGCTTATTAGATAAGTACCACGGGATTAACTGACTGACTCTAATAGCATTTTCTCCTAGAATTACGAGAGAAATTTGTACAAGTATATATTTTGAACTTTTTACAAATTTTAATCCGAAAGGATACGATCTTGACTAGTGTCAAGATTTTTATTTTAGATGCTGTTGAAAGAAATTTTCGACCGTCAAAAATTCCCTCGGGTGTTGAGTTCTTTGCTGGAAAAAAACTTGTAACTTTTCGATACGAAAAAAATGCAGAAGGAAATAAAAGAAACTGAAACTTCTCCCCGAAGGGCACAACATTATAAAATAAAGGGACGGTCAAAGTATAAATTGAAAAGAAAATGAGAGTAGAGATGTCAAAAAGAGAGAAAAAGACGTTTTGATTTTTATATAAAAAAATTAACGAAGTAAATTAGTCGATAACTTTTTGGTGAAGGTGGAGAAAAGTTTGACATTAACTAATGAAGTGCCTTTTTCTAGTTAATTTTTTTTGAATATCATTATTGTTTAATCAACGGTGGAATTTGTATTCTTTTATATTGTTTGATATGTTAATATTGCTTGTAAATCATAATTATTGTATAAAGTTATAAAATTATAATTTTAATTTTTAATTGTATTTATTTTTTTGATGAAGAATTGCTGAAATTTAATTTGGCATTTTCTTTCGAATCACGTTCTTCTTTTTATCCTATATAATGTGGTTTAATCATATATTTTAATTACAACAACGATATATTAGATCATAATATATATATAGGTATTGATATAAATGAAAACTATATTACATTTTGAACTTAATTGAATATCCAATATGCGAGATTGAAAAAAGTAATCAAGACAGTCTGCTAAGTAAACTTTATTGATCAATTTTTTTGCTTGACTCATTTATTGAGAATTTTTTTTATTTTCGCCAAAAAAATAAAAATAAACATGATATGTTTTTGATTTCTTTTGTAAAAACAAAAATGTTCGTATTTTTTTTTAATAAAACGATATAAAACAGAAAATGCAGGAACGGTCTTATCACGCTTTTGTTCTACTAATGGACGCGGACCACAAAGAAGATTTCCGATATCATCTCGTCTTCAAGAACGTGACGCACTCGCAAACAAACAAACGAACGAAGGAACGACAACAATGATGTTTCGTATACGTATTGTTGGCATTTTCAGGAAACGTGCGCACTGATAAAAGATGGCTTTTCAGACATCTAAACAACCACGAAATCGTTCCACAGTTTAATATTTGGAAGTCGATATCCGAAAAAAACACAAATTGCTTTTTTTTTAATATAAAAATAACATATTTTATTGATAATATTTTTCATTTTGATTTTGATATATATTAAATGACAATAATTTTATCTAATTTCGATTAAGAAGATAATTAAGTCTTCGCTATTATTGTATATTAATTATTATTATATATTTGTATTAATTTATTTTTTATTTAATAAAGTCTACATTTATACGATCTGGAATTCATAAGGGAAATCATAGATAATTCAATGGGAAAGCGATTATGGAATTTGCGAATAGATTATCTATTCATTAATATATTAATAATATATGTGCGTCCAATATTCGTCGATTAAACGCATGAAAGGCAATTTAGCAAAGTTTCTTGTTCATATTTAATTCGTGCCACGTGAGAATTTTCACACGTGGTCGTATATTTAATAACGCATATAAAGTGATATTTTTTCTTATTTTTTTTTATTATTCGATAATTTTTTATATATCTCATCTGAATTTTTCGTTTAATCAAACTGTAATATTATTATATTTTATTGTTAAAATTTATATTTAAATTGAATTTATTAATAGAAAATACACGAATATTGCGCGATATTATTATAGTCACGAATAATAAATATTATATCACAAAATTTATATAACATCAAAATATTATATTATACTGGAATATCGAGTAAATATGTATATTTGAATTAATGTCGTATAAATTTTAGAACGTTCCATAATAGTCTTGAATGCAACGCTGTTTGCATTATACACATTATGATGAAAGCGTGTATATTTAGATATTATATTATATATTAATTGAAACGAAAACACTTAAACAGCTGAGTGGCTAAATCCACTTATCTACATTGAACTGCTTAGAATGTGAATGTTTAAACCTGCATTGTCAATATATCATTTTTTATAAAAAAATATTTTTAATATAATTTCTAATTTAAATGAAATATTTATAATATATAATATAAATGCGGAAATGTATTAGATTTTTCACAACGGAATATGTTTTCAGAATGGAGTATTTTTTATTTATTTGATTATTTATTGCACTACCGATTTTATTTAATCTAAATAATATTTCAAAAATAAAGCTTTCATTTTAGTATGAATATATAATATTGAAAAATCAGCGCTTTTACCAAAATTGATATTTACACATGTATAAATTAAATATTTCCGTTCTATAAATAAATATACGGGATGCGTTTCACAACACAAATTTAATAATTATAAACACGGCCAATATTGGTAATTTCTACTTTTGCACATTCAAAATCGGCAAATTGTGCACGAACGCCGCGACTGTGCGTATAAATAAAGCGGCCCGCGCTTTTGAATTCGTGCACGGTACGCTCCCTTTGACGAACTCGTGTCGCCGATTTAAATCGATACGATATTTAGTGAATGTAAAATTGCCGCGGCGCACTTTAAAAGTTAAACGCGAACCGCCTCGAATTACGGCGGAAATGAGGGCGTCGAGAGCCCGTCGCGTAGTTTATAATTTGGTGCGACGCAATCCGCGAAACGACGCGCTACAAAGTTAATTAATTTTAATATTATATCCAACACGCGTATATTTGTTTTATAAATTATCAAAATGTGAATTAATATGTTCGCGTTGTTTGTTTATTTTTTAATATTATGATATCGTCAGGTCTTCTCGTCATTTCGTCTAATATATTATATAATATTTCATTTAATATTATGCTAAATATGTACGTAGTTAATGATTTATTTAATATTTAATATAATATTATGCTAAATATGTATGTTCAGTAAATGATTCTGTTTTCAACCATGTACTCGAAATATTTTATTATTTATTTATGGTAAGGCAAAATTTCAGTTTTCCACCGTAAGAGGAATTAATTCGACGAAACTGTTTCAATATTAGAGTTTTATTTAAATGTGAAATATTTAAATAAAATTTTTCTCATTTACCATATATTATAACTTCTGTTATTCCTTATAAATATTATTAATATTGACTAAGGTATATTTTTCTTTGTTACACCATTTTATTGATAGTGTCAATAACTTCAATAACAATTGATTTACTTTTAATACCTGGTTAAAAGATCTGATTGAAATTAATATTATTACTGTGGAAAATTATTATTATGTGGCGAATTTCTACTGTTATATCGTAAAATGTAATATTTTTATATAGTACTGGAATAATATTCGTTTACATGTTTTTTTTTTATATAAACTATATTATTAGTACTATTTTGGGAGAGACGATGATTTATTGCATTTTTCCGAAAATTTATTTTCGAGAATTATTTTCATTATTATTTTCTGGTGTGTAATCTTCCAAGTATTA
Source organism: Leptonema lineaticorne (assembly GCA_024500535.1). Classification (NCBI taxonomy): domain Eukaryota; kingdom Metazoa; phylum Arthropoda; class Insecta; order Trichoptera; family Hydropsychidae; genus Leptonema; species Leptonema lineaticorne. Next base: position 6,368,343 of record JANIJI010000009.1, read on the forward strand.
ATATTTTTAATTGTAGTGTATTTTTATATATAACTATTTTATTTGAATGTATATACTGATTATTCACAAGTTTAATTTATGAACTCATAAATTAAACTTATAAGTTTTATTAGATAATGGTTACAGTTTTTTTTATTTTTTGATAAAATATGGCTGATGTGATATTTTAACTATTTTTTCTGTGAGCATAAATATAATTTATAAATTGAGTGAAATAGTAATGGTATTATGGCGCTTATCTCGAGAATTGAAAGATTGTTATATTTTTACGTAAGCTTATGGTGTCATTAATCAATGTTTACAATATTGTTATAAGAAAAAGGCGTAATTTAAAATTTCCCGTTGTTCAACCGCTACACGGTAAATGCAAAACGTTTCCTTTTTTCACCCTCGATTTGTGCCTGTCTTCGGTTTGTTACTTAAAATTTTTCTTTTTTGACCCTCACCCTTTCGGAGCTTGTGACGATTAATTATCGACAATTTGTCCTCTTGCAACCGTTCCTTTTGAGGCTATTTTGTATTTTTTTCCCTCGACTGCTTTTGTCATTATAATTTTTCCGTATTTTTCCGTCGATTTTTCCTTCCTTCTCTGCGACGTGTTAACGATGGGCGAATTTCTCGTTGACCGAGATTTTCCTTGGCGCCTGCTTGATTGAACGTCGGCGTCGGCGTCTTTTTTCACCATTGGCGACTACCGACGCCAATTTGACGCCGCTATATCATTAATTTATAAGAGATGATTTGAAAGAACCAAATCTTTTATTTTTCCAAGAATTTCTTTAAAAAATATCAACAATTCCAGTGAATGAAGTCTAATTATTATATTTAAATCGTTTAGGTTCATTTTTTTATGAATAATAAAAGTTCACGTTTTCTTATAATTAATAAATATTTATTCTAAAAAAATAATTATTTCGTTAATTTTTTCATATTATTTTACATTAAGAACGATTTTAGAGTATTACAGATAAATGATATTTTGATAAAATTTTGTTCAGTTATATTTACTTAAGCATTAAGTCTCCCTTACAATTATATACAATTAATTATTAGAATTGATTTTACATCATTAATTAAAGATAACGTCAAATAGAAAGACTTTTATTGATTTTTTACAGCCGTTTATTAATGATTCTGTTAGTTAATTTTCATTTCCGTTGTTTTATTTCCTAATACGAAAACCGTATGGATTATTTATTTTATGTATTAAATACATTCGCGTGCGTTGTTTATTTTAGTAATATTAATAATTATGCTTAATTAAATAAATATAGTTATAAATAGCTTTGCTTTCCGAAATCAAAATTTACATAGAAATAAAATTATTAATTATTCTATGTAGAATATATTATATATATTTGAAATATAAAAAAAATAATTAATTATATATTCTATTATTTATGTATTTGTAAAAACTCATTTTTTACTTATACTATTGAACATTTTCATATGCAATATAATAAAGGACGGTGTTGCGTTCATAAAATACATTGAAATTTGAGTGAAATTGTTTGGGAAATTGCTTTTTTCACAATTTTATTTGAAAATGCTATATGCGAAAAACTATTGCATTTAAAATTCATTCAACATTTATTTTTTACTAAACGCTTAACGTTTTATTTTTTTATGTGAGTTTATATGTAAATTTACTTTTTCATTTTAGCTTTAATAATAATAATAATATAGAAAAACTTATAAAAAAATTATTACATATGTCATAAATTATAAATTTATTACATTCTTATTTAATGCTATTTTCAATTTTTTCCAAAACCAATTTCTACGTTATACATGAGAATAATATATTATTTAATAAGTACGCTTGTTAGAACTTGCCTTCAGGAAATATTTATTGAAACGGCCAAAAATATTTTTGATATTTTAATAATATTATTTATTGTTAAATTTCGTTTCCATATAGAAAACCATATTTGTATATCGATAAATTCGACCTTTATAAATTTGCATATTAACCTTTTGAATTTTCCATCAACGGATGGATCGAAGATATTTTCGCTCTTTTGTGAATTTTATACGTTTTCAAAATGAAATATCCACACTAAAATCATCACAAAGGCTCGGAAAAATCTCACGTTTTCCTCTTATGAAGAAAAAAAATCGTTTATTTATTCGTATATAAGAGAAAATCGGGGGGCGGCAAATGAAAGTTTTACGCGGAAAAGCGGGCTTTGTCACCCTTCCTCATACTTTCCGCCATTTTTCGTTTCCCTTTCGCAACTCACGCAGAACAACTTTTTAAAAAGAAACTCCTTTCGAGTTTTCGTAATGAAATTTTATCAAAAGCTCGCAGAAAAATATTCCCACGTTCGAACAAATCGGATTAAAGAAATGTCCTAATATTTATCATAAACAGCGACGCTTCGTAAACCTTTTTAAAACTTTCGCGATGGGATTCATTAAACAGATACGACTAGATAAAACTCGCTTATAAATAATATATATTTTTGTTTCCCGTTTTTTTTTATATTTTACACTTTGAAAATAAATAAAATACTAACAATGGTTGCTTAAAGTAAGTTATAAAAAAATTCAAAGTGTTATATATTATAATATATATACAACATTTTTTAATATCTCTTAGAAAGTATTGATTAATTTTTCAATTATTTCACGAATGAAAAATAATTATTAAGTTTTACATTTTAATCATTATATTTGAAAGTTTGTTAGTAATATATATATATATATATATATATATATATATATATATATATATATAATAGCTGAAAAAAATGATATATACTTATATTATATAAAATGTAAGTTGAATTAAAAGGCTGGGAATTTTTGGAAGTCGTTCGAAACTTTGTAATTGCCAATTAATTACTGTCCGAATGAAGCAATAATTAGTCACCAGGTGTACGAGAAAATTTTCCAAAATACCATCTCTTTCCATTACATCGTCTTAAATATGGTTTAATTAAATCTGAAAATGATTTCGGCTCATAATCGCTTGAGAAATAATTAATATTATAAATTTAGTGATGAACGTGTAATCATTCGACAATTACCTGTAAAGACTCATATTTTAATTAACTCGTAAAAAGTAATTTTTCTATGGATACATTTTGAAATTATTGTTTAATTAATTTGTATTAACAAAGTGAGCTCACATGCGTGAAAATAATTTTATTTTATTATATTTTTATAATTATATATTTTATATAAAGAATTTTATATTTTTTTCTGATTCAATTTATTAGCTTTCTATATTTTAAGCCTACTTAATTAATTAAATTTTCAAATTTTTCATTTGAAATTAATGAAATTTCTCATAAACGATATTTTTCAGACGTTATATTAATTTTATTAAATCAATTTCGCGAGCGGATGAAAAGTCATTAAGTGTAAAATTTTCTTCAATATCAACGCCAAGCAAGCCTTTTTTTATATTTTGATATCTAAACGTAATTTGCTTCCTTTAATTATCTAAAATTTTGTTTTTTTTAAGGATTACAAATATCTGGTAGAATTCATATTCTGGTAGATTGAAATAACATTGTTTTTTATATTTTTTCTATTAATTAATAATTTTCTTAATATTTTTAACATAGCAACGTTAAATATTAATCTCAGTTTTCTCTGAAAAAGGTGTTGCGAATTTTTCAAAAAGCTCATCAACGGAAAATTGTTTCGTAGAAAAAAATTGAATCATGAAAAATCTCGACCTTTTCCAATATTTAATTCGGCGTCACTTTTTTCCGCGAAATTTTTTCTCATTTTCCTCGGCTTCCGTTCGAAGGTTTCTAACGTCTAAAAAAGCGAGCTCTCCTGAAAAATTGCATATATCTCGAAAGTACTAAAAACGTTCAATAAAAAGACTCGCATATAAATCATGGCCTGGATGTCGTGGTAAGGAAGAAAAAACTCGAACATGTTTACGAATGCTCGCGCGCATTCGTATAATATTTCAACGTTTTTTTTACCTGGTGCCTTCTTTTTCTTCTTTTGTGTTCCACCACCCTCATCCCTTTAATTTATACTCACCCTTATTTTCAAGTTTCATCTGCAATATTCTGATTCTGCTTAGTAATTTAACGCGTATTTTTCGACGACGTTCGTCGTCATAAATAATAAATAAACTTCAACCCTCATCCTTTCGTGTTTTTCATTTAATACGAAGTGGAGATTTTTTTATTCTTTATATATATATATATATATATATATATATATATATATATATATATATATATATATATTCATCGTTGGCTCCTTGCTTCGAATTAAATTCGTTTTTTTTTCGTCGTAAAACATTCTACCGGTGTTTAATTTTATATTAAAATTTCGGAAAATCGCTCGTGGCGTTCGTTAATTATTTCCGTGCATTAAACCGGGGTCAATTTTATTTTTGGCGAATTATAAATTACGGCAAATTATTACGAATTGTTCATGGGATTAGCGAAATGTCGAGTGGGTTTGTATGCTTTTAAGTGTATGTGCAAATTTGTGACAAAACACAAAGGGATTATATGGACAAAATTAATTAACGGGAAAATTGTTAAGTTTTATATGCTCTAATTTTGTGTACAGTATAGCTAAATAATGATAAAATAAAGAACCAGGTCTTATTCAAGTTCCGTTCTTTACTGTGTTTATTATTAGAAGAAATACATTGATCATTAATTTTATTTTATTGTAACAAGGATAAAAAATCGTTTTATTTTGTATCAGTTAAAAGTTATATGCGAATAAAATATTACATTGATTGTAAATTCAGAGATAAAAGTCACATAAAACCAATTTATTCGACATATAGAATTATTATTTGAATACTCATATATGTACAAATCACAATTGCATCCATTTATTTTTGTTGTTTTGAACTTTTGTATATATTTTTTGAAAAATAAATATAGACCGAGAGAGATTCAAAGGCAAATGGAGATCACATAAATGTCAATAAAGTATATTAAACAATAAAAAAAATCCTATATTCGTATAAAACGAGTTCGCCGTGTTTACCTTTTTAATGTTTATTTATTGATATTTTCATCGTTGAAAAAACAATACAGTATAGCTTTAAAGCTATACTATATTGTTTTTTTCTCCTATATATAAATTGCTCAAATTTTAAAATTTGAGCAATTTATATATAGGAGAGTTAAATTTGCATAGAAAATATATATGGAGTCCAAAATCAAATGAAATTTTTCCATCAAACATCATATGAAATTTATTGAAAATCGGCGAATATGAACGAATAAAAAAAAGACTACCATGAAAAACAACCGGTTAAATATGAATTGTTTTTTGTTTTCTCTGTATGATTTATTAAATTTCGTATTATATATCAAAGTATATAAATGTTCTTTTCAAAATAAATATTTTGAGTAAACTTAGCGATATTAAGCCTAATTATCTCACGGTTCAAAATAAAATAATGTAATATACATATATACGTTATCGTGTCCGTCTGTATGAAAATCGTATGTAATATAATTTGTATGAAGGAAAACTCACTGGAAAATATCGTATAACGTGATCGGCGTTATAATATAGCATTTTTATTACGTAGGCGTTGCGCCTGAAAATTCGCAGAAGCGCTTCCCAAAGTGGGGCGCGCGCTAATGTTTCACCAACTGCAATTTGTATAATAGGTTGCATGCTTTTATCTCGGTACTATATAATCAACGCAACGTTTTAATGTCGACTTTATTCTCATACACGTTTATAATTACTTCTGTGTAATTTGGGCTGTCATAAAAAAATACAGACATATTTATATTATATTATACAATTGGGGATATTTTTACTTTAAAATTGGTACAAATATTATAATATGAAAAGAGAAGAATAAAAATTATTTTTTATAAAATTATAAAGGTTTAATTCAAAATTTTTTATAATTTTCAATATTAATAACATTTTTTCATGATTTTCCAATGATAATTTATAAAATATATAATATAACTTGTGATAATGTTATATTAAATTAATGTAAAAATGTTTTATTTTAATTCGCGAAATAGTATTCTTGGATGTATAATATAAGATATATTGAAATAGTAATTTCGTATAATTTCAACGTGCGCTTCGTATTAAAAGAGGGAAATACGAGAAAATTTCACGTAGTACGAAACGCACAAAGGAAAAGACTTATTAGTTCGCCGAGGAACAGACGTGTAAGAAATAAACCTCTTTTGTTTCGTCATATTAAACAACCCAAAACAATGTAAGAAACCTCCGTATATTCGTCGTAAGGGGTTTGGCTAATGTTGGGGGTGGTTGAAAACGCTACAAGAAAATGCAAAGAAAGTATTATTATTATTATTATTACTATAGCGGTATTAGTACGTGCGAAAATTATGTAATGTGCCAGAGTTATATGGGGAAAGGTTGTAACATTTAAATTACACCGCAGACATAAAAATTTTCGCAATTTGCAAAGTGCAATAACAGAAAAAAAATCGGATAATGTGTCGTTTTACGATGTGCGAGTTGTTTAAATTCTCGCTTGTCGACAAAATTTTGTGTATGAGTGTTTTTAAGATATATATTAATATATATATATATATATATATATATATATATATATATATATATATATATATATCACAGGATGACTCGAAAATATTGTTAACCTTCAATGTACAAAAATCCTTCTATTTATATTGACATTTGAATGATAGAGTAGTTGAAATTTTAGCTAACTTTTTTTTTAGCTTTCAATACTTCGAGAGTTCAGTCATACATTTAAGTCGTATATTATTCATAAAATATTAATTTAAGCAATACATAAATCTTTTAGAAAATAATAATACAATGTGTCAATGTAAGGTTGAATGTAAAGATAACGACTCGATCTTGTAAAAGCGGAATCAATATTACGATTCTATATAGAAAAGCTTTAGTCTATTTATAGCTGTCTTGTTTGTATAATATTTAATTTATATCAATCTGTAAATGTAAATAGATTGAAAAATATTGCTTTTTATTATGAATGAAATACGATTCAATGATGAAAACAACGATTTTTGAATATATAATATATACTATAGTCGAAAGATTAAGGAATAAAAATGATGTAAAATATAGAACGTCTAAAGCGGACAGAAGATAAATGGTCAGCAAGCATAAATTGTTATTACGTTGAAATAAGAATATTACGATTATTTTAAACTAAAAAATTGTTTTCGTTATTTTCTTATATTATTCATGATATTAACCATAGTTTCACAAAAATATTTAATATTTTTCGCTCTCTGATACTTTTATTGTATCGATGTCGTATTTTCTATGAAACATTTTGCTGACGTATATCGACGTTCGAATAAGTACATTCATTTTGACGGAAATTCTATGCGGTCATCGTTTGAAATTTTCCCACTTTTCACGGTATCCCGCAGGTTCTCTTTTGGGATATTCCCGAAATTAATTGAACCTCTCGTCGCAATACTCGGCTGAAACTATCCGAAAATCCAATTTTGTCACGTTCTTTGTTCCCCGTGCCGAAGTCACGACCCTCGTTAGGTGTAACCCTCGTAGTTTTTCATTATTATCCAGTTTCGCTCTCGAATTTATTTATTTTTTTAATCTAATTTTACAAAAGCGCTATTTTAAAATATAGCATTGTATATATATATATATATATATATATATATATATATATATATATATATATATATATATATATATTATTATTTATCTTTTTTTTCGTACTTATACTTATTTTATGCGGTTCTTCGGTCTCGTAAATTGTACGTTGGTTTTTTTTTCTTGAACTGTGTATTGCGGCATTTGTGTTGAAGTTGAAATTTTCATATGTAAAATAATTAAATAATAAAATATTCTTTATTAAAATTCCTTTCTGCGTAAGACCGTTAGTCCTTTTTATAGCACAAAGAACGTCATCTAAAAGTGCAGATTGTTTTATTTCTTTTTTAAAATTTTTCCTTTAATTAAAAATGATTTTTTTTGTATATTTTATTATGAAGAGTTTAATGAGATAACTTTATATATATTTTTTACCACGAATGTTTATTTTTTTAAATACACAATAAATTAAAAGAGTTTACTCTTATATTTTTTTTGTCAACGAATAATATTAATTGTATGTTGTTATATATATATATATATATATATATATATATATATATATATATATATATATATATAAATTTTAGTTTTTGCTCTTATGTCAAGTTTCCAAATCAGCAACATGTCAGCTGCAGACCGACAACAACGTCTAAAAACCGCATAGTTAAAAGGTCGAACCGTGCCACGGCATATAAAGGGTTAAGTCGGCGGTTCTTAATTATTAAATCGCGAAACAACAGCGTCGTATATAAACGTCAGAAACACTGTCGTAAAATTTATTTATTGAAAGTATACGAAGTTTTATGCTTTATTTTTATAATGAACATATTTTGGTATTCGTATATATTTAATAGGTAAATATGATAGAATTCGTTATAAAGGTGAAAATCTATTTGAGACTTGAAATATGATTGAATATTAAAAATGAATGTTGAATTGCGCGAATATTGCGTTAAAATCATTTTTAGTTTGGCGTAAAAAGTTATTTAGATATTGTATATAATATATAGAGTATCGAATTACCAATTTGGCGCACACACACACACACACACACACACATATATATATATATATATATATATATATATATATATATATATATATATATATGGTATATATATCGAAGAATAATATATATTGTATAATAACAATAGCGAAAAGGTTAAGTGTCACTAGTACAACCTTTCTACGGTTCGTTCGTCTCGAAAGTCCTTAGTAGACGAATCCTTTCAAAATTACTATTTAATGTCGAAAGCCAGACAAACACCACCTGTAAATAATGCTGGACGTAGGACGAGAACAAGAATAAGTTTTCGAGCAATCGGTTCAAGTTCTAGCGCATTGTTTTCCACCAGTGTACTATGATAATAATATAAACTCCAAAAACCCTCCGAACAAAGGACACTTTGTCCCTTCGAGCGTGAAACGCTTGACTTCTCTTCAGAATATCTCGATATTGGAGAGTGCCTTTTCGCTATCGAAAAATATAATAATAATATTATATCATCGGCGTCATATTGTTGGATGTTGCCTTCGGAATTTCTTCCATATTCATAACTGACAAACATAATTTTAAACGTTCATTTAATCGTAATATTATTATATATGTATATATGAATTTGTGTTGTTTGCTTCAGCAAAAATGGGGGTTTATGAATAATTTTCGCATTAATTTTGCCGATTTACTTATGTATATAATAATGTAAAACGTACATGAATCGTGTGCGTAATTTTGCGTTTTATATTCATTATTTATTGCACATCATTCACATTTATTTATTAAAGTATGAAATATAGTTCTTTAAACTAATGATTTTTTACTAAATATGTATATATAATATAACCTTTAATAATATTTAAACGACTTTTATTGATTTATTTATGTATTTATGTCTTTATAATGTATATAGATCAAATATAGATTATATTTTAAGAAAAATGTGAACTATTTTAAGATATTGGAAGGAATTCAGATAAAAATATAAGGAAAATATTAGATAGATATTTCTTACTATCTTGTAAAAATATTGACTATATTTTAAGAAATCGAAAATAAATAACGTGGGGGGAAATATATTGCATTTTTATAGTTCCGTGTAAAACGTAGATATATTTATTAAATATTGAAATAAAATAATAAAGATTTCTATATTAAAAATATTATTTAATAATTTGTATTTTAATTATATTTATATATAAATATATTATTATTATTATTTTATTTTTATAAGTATATATCTATTATTTTTATTTTATCTACAATACATCATAGTTACATCTGTAAGTCTAGTATATTTCGTTTTGTATACTCGTTTTTTAGTTTTAAAGTTATAATATGAAATGTAAAATAGTTTGTATATCGAAAAACTTTGAAAACATGAAGTTGTACAGTGTAAGTAAAATTATTATGAAAACAGTGAAACAATAATCCATAAGATCAGTCTTGACTACATTTTAAATTTTAAAGCCTCGGTTTTCATCGTCTTATTTATTCTTATCGACAGTTTCATATCGAGTTTTAACTTTCTTCACGAAACCGTTACTATTATCTATAAAATGTATTTTATATTGAAAAATATTTTATAATAAGTGAAAGAAGCGGATTTTTAATTTATTATATATATAAAAAACATAATTTATTATAATTACAATATATACAAATTTTATTTTGTTTAATTAGTTAGTAACATTTGTTTATAATAACGAACACTGTCATTGTTAAGTAAAAATTTTAGCTATATTCATATTTTTTTTAAGAAAAAACTCTACGATAGATATATAGTATTTTAATTATTTTGCAATTATCGCCTTCAAGATTTCATCTCTCGTCCATATATTTTCTCTAGATAATTAACGTTTCGTTCTATTGGATCTTCTATATTTTTTTTTACTCACTATGTACCGTCGATGTAACGAAGGTTCTTTGTTTTACATTAAGCGAAACGAGAAATTGATATTGTGCAGGTCTCGGGGTAAAGAAAAGCCCACAAGACTTGACGATCATTTGCGACAAGGGATTTAATGCGAGATCGATTGCTCGCCCCGAAAATTTCGAACTTTTCTCGCACGCGTAATATTAAATTTCGTTATTGCGTCTATTCGGCGAGCTTTATTAATATCTTCGCGAAGGCTATTATTTTACGGCTTCGTCGGAACTCTGATGTTTTGCAGTGTGGTCCCTTTTCCAAAAGGGATATTCCACTACCATTTGTGAAATATTCCCTTTGTTGTCACATCCGGACTTGAATGTTGTGTCACCGAGCTCATATCTCGTTATTGCCACCGTGCACAATTAAACCCTTTGTTCAATATTTAATAGCGAATTTTATCAAGGTAGTTAGCCGTTTTACTTTGTCGTTTCTCTAGTATTTAGTTAAGCCGCTTCTGTGACACTTTTTACACTCTGAGGTCTGTTATAAAATGGAATTGTTTATTTTTCGTGGAAATAGCTTTTTAGCTCAACCTCTGTACTTTCTTACGCTTTTACGCCCACGATCGTATATATAAGTTGTGTGTGTGTGTGTGTTTGTATATGCCTATGTGTAATAAACACTCTAGTCGACATCAAAGTAAATAATCGATAAGGATCCTTTGTCTTTGAAGTCTGCTGGTTTGTTTATGGAATGTTCGGATCGTGTGAAACGAGCTTCAGAACGGAACCAGTGATTTTAAACATATTCGGAAGTAATATATTTTTATTTATGCAATTGATCCATATGAAATTTAACTTTTATTAGACTATTTTATATATTATATTAATCACTCTCATAATAAATTGTTTGAACGAAAAAAAAATACTTAAAATTGATAAAAAATTTTAATACCACTAAGTATTTTTCAACTTTTTAATTTTAATATTCTGCAAACTAGTGAATGTTACGAAAATATTGTAAATTAACAGATAATAGAGTTTTGGACGAATTAAAAATTATACACTACCGTTTAAATCGTTTATCTTGTCGTTATAAAACTTTGAAAATTTTTGATCTTAATCTTATTATTCAAGCATTGTTTTATTTTATTCGCGACAGTCGTTTATTATTTCTGTTGTGTATTTTTTTTTATATAACGATTTACTGATATTTACATAAATTTATCTGAATTTTGGTATCCTAAAAACAAAAGTTCCGTCAGAAAGTTAAGCTTTTAAATTGGGAACTTTGCGAACTTCTTTGAGCTTTTGATTTTTGGTGTTTTGTTCCATTCACTCAATTAATCCGGCCCTTTGTTCATTTTGAAACTTTAAGATGACCGACAAAAACGATTATTTGTCCTTCCAATATATGTATATTCATGAATATTTTAATATTTAAGTTTCATTAATTTAAATTATCATTTTTTTGTATTATGTATTATATGAATATTAAAATTTAAAATCTAATTATTACACAATATTATCTAAATTGTGTTTCACTAAGTTTTAATTTGTTTTCGAAGTTTAGTTAACGTTAACTTAATTATATAATATAAAATTATGTGTTAGGTTAATTCCTTTGTTATTTTAATTATTATTTTCGTATTTGAATCAAATTAAACGAGTTTGATTGAAGTTTTTCTTGTAAGAAAATTTTGTAATTTAATTTATAATATTAAAGTTGGAGCAATTTTATGTTTACATTGTAAATATGTATATTTAATTAGACAGTGAAGCTTTATAGTTATATTACTTATTATTTTCATTAAATTTCTTAATTTTTTTATTTTTTACTTTTGTATTAAAATTATATCGTTTATATATAATACTATATAACAGCGTTTTAAGATTTTATTCCTTCAATTTTTTAAAAAGAATTGCAGAAGTTAAATTGAATGTTAGATACATTATGTATATACTTTTATGTTTCGACATTCACAAGTAGTATTGAAGAACTGAAATTCAATATAAAATTTTATATCGAAATAGCGTCGTTTCAATTACGATGAAATATGAATTGCTTTCATTGAAAACTTAGTTCAATTTGAAATAATCGATTATTTAAAAACGAAATTAGTTTTTCAATTAAAATTAAATTGAACTATTCACAGTTGTGATATTTAAAATTAAATTTCTTATCCATACTATCGATTTTGTGTTTTATACATACATATATGGTATACATTCACCTATTTTCCTTAACACATATATGAATAACAGTTTGGGAAGGCCTGGAGTTGATGCTCACGTGCGTCACGAAGCGGCCGCTCCTGGCGGTGAAGCTGTCATGCACGTGCAATTCCTGGTGAACGAGGGAGCCCTGGTCACGGCCACGGCTGATGACTGCCTCCATTTGTGGAACTTCAGGCAGAAGTCACCTCAAGTAGTGCACACCCTCAAGTTCCAGAGAGAAAAGTGAGTATAGTTTATTTTGATATATTCCACTTGATATCCGTAATTTATTAATGTCATTTCCAAAATACAAATCGATCTTTTAAATTGGGAACACGGAATTTCCGATTTTCATTAATTATATTAGATACATTTAGAATATATATAAAATATAAGAATAGTTGTCTATTCGTATTAACGTTTCATTTTCACGATCATAAAAAATGTGTAACAATTTTAAAAATCAAAATAAAAAAAAATAATAGCTTACCTATATTTCTTATACAATTATACACAATTATATGAAAAAATGGGCAAATTTTTCATAACCATTAATCACAGTCAAAAAATATTTAAAAAAAACTTGCACCTATTATTATTTTTGTTTTCACGTATTTCGCAATTTATATATTTCTAAAACAATGTAATTGTGTTCTTTTATGTTTTGTTATTTTAAAACATATTTTTTCTTATAAATTTGACATGAAAATATATAAAAATTAATGCTCGAATTTCCTAGAATAAATCGTGTATGTTTGTTGTTTTATTGAACATATTCGTTTCATTAATCATTTTGATATTCCGTTCGTTTTGATTTATTGTTTGTAATTTGAATTATTGTTAATTTGAATGAACTATTTTGAAATCGCATCGTAATTATTGTTAATATAATTATATTAACAATAATTACGAATAATATTTAATTAATATGCAGCATATTTATTCCTATTTTATATAACCTTTACAATGTTATTGCAATTTAAATTATTAACAACGCGGAATTTATTAAACATTTTGTTAAAATGTGTTTTGTAGAAATGTGATTATGATATTAATTAACTCTTTGTGATTAATTATTAAACCGGAGTGTAATTCTTTCTTCTTTATTTGTCGTCTAATTTAAATTAGATTTAATTTTTCATACGAAAAACATTGTTAAAATTTTATCGCAGAGACGACGACACGTGTCTCATTAAAAATATAAAAGTTCTCTGTTAATTTTAATATTTTCATTAAAATTTTTCTAATAATTTCCATGAAAAATATGTGAAATTTTATATTCTTCGTAAAGCTCGGAATTTTATACTAAATATGTGTATATTATATATTTTTTTATATCATTATAACTGTAAAAGTTAAACCTCTTATAAGAAGTTTGTAGTTTTATATCGTTAAAAATTTTCAGTTTCTTTTCTTAACCCGTATGTAGACTATTTAATGATTTTTTTTACAAATACTTTTCATATAAAAATTGAAGTGTATAAAATTTGAAATTAAAATTTAATATTAAAATTAATAATATTACTGTTGCATAAATTAGAAAATCTAAATTTAGATAATAATATTAAAAAGTGATTTCTAATGTATATTTCAACAATTTTTACATTGATGTAAGATTTTAAAATTATATATATATATATATATATATATATATATATATATATATATATATATATATATATATTCAATATTAAAATCACTTTGTTATTTTTTAATTCATACGTCATAATGTGTTTTATTTATTTTTTTCTATTTTCTATATTGTTTGCTTATCAATATCAATATTATTGTTGAATATGAATAAAATATATCAATTTCGCGACAAATTAACCGGTGCGCATTTGTAATTCGATGATTGTGCGACTCCGCAATATTGGGGTGGCCAACCCGCAAGAGACGGATTTAGTTTGAACCCTTTAAGGTCCTTTGTAAGGAACGACCCGTAATAATTTACGGTTAAATGCTTAAATTGACTTTCCACACCACCACCCACTCTGCCTCTTCGTCTACTCGCGTCTATATCGCGAATTTATATTGTTTTATTAGGGGAAGAGAAACGAATATAAATTGCGAATTATGTGTTTTGTTGCCGAATCTTTAATAAATTTTATACTTTAGAAAATTTGTTACGTTTTTAAGTTTACAATATATATATTTTTTTTAAGTTACAATCAAATGTTAAATTTTAATCATGTAAAACCGCTTATTTTATCATTATATTTATGTTTTAATATTTACAAAGTAAATGTAATAAAATTTATTCAATTTATTTCAAAATGAGTGAGTAATTGTAGAATAATAATAAATCTCCAACGAAAATTTAATTTATTATAAAGTAATTTATTATTATTCAGAATTTCAAAATTTTCTTAATATTTCAATAATATATTTGTTAAATACGAAAAAGGCTTTTTGTTTAACAAACGAGAGAACGAATTAACTTCGACATATATATATATATATATAAATATATATATATATATATATATATATATATATATATATATTTTTTTTTTTTTATTGAATTTCGTTTGACATTGTATAAAATTACAAATACATATTGTGTTGTCGTGAACGTGATATTATTATATTTTACAAATTATACCCTCGGACACGGGTAGTGATGTGATGATGAAAGCGATAAAACGACAGCAAAAATTTGTCCCTTTGACACGTGGAATTTTATCTATAAGGACAACCAACAAGTGACATATTGCCATATTGAATCTTCTACGTGCTCAGAATACCTTTTAACGATACATATATGTTATAAATTTTTTTTTTCGAAGCTTGACAATTTTATCCCTCTACGTACATTCACTTTGTTCCCCGAGAGTTTATTTCGGATTGCGCGACTTTAAAATTCTACTTTTTGTAACGATTATAAATGTCTTTTTTTCACTTTAGCATTTAAATTTTAATATTCATAATTGTTTACGTTATAATTAACAATTTATATTTTAAATTTAGACATATTTTCACCGTAAGAATACATAACGTCAGTGCAAAAGTTTTCTAGTTAAAATCAAATAAATATTATTGAAGAAAACTCGTGACTCGTATTTCTCTGTTTAAACTAAGTTTAATATATATTTTAGTGAACAACATTTTTAAATAAAAACATCTTACTCTTCTGTACAATATTAATAACTCAAAATTATCTTCATTATCTTGCTTTATTTATTATTTTATAATTTACATTAAGTCGCATAACTACTAGACACTTTGTCTGTTTTACCACAATATTATAATATGATATTGCGGTATCAATTTCGTTTTCTAAATCTGATAAAATGGTTAATATTTTAATTTTTTTATATTAAAAAAAGATATTTTTCAACCATTTGTTTATATATATATATAAATATAACATAAATATTTTTATAAAACAAAATTAAACAAATATAATCGACCGGAATAAGCGAATGCATACTGATTTTTCCACACAATAAAAAAAATGAGTGATAACAATTCGTACGTCCAATTGCCGTTTAATGAGGCTTCACACGCGAATATTTTTCACCGACAAACAACCCTCTCGACGATTGGACCATTCGTCGAGGGCGGGTTTCCGTGTGTCGGGCTTTTTTATTTTCCTTCTCGTCTTCACTTTTCATCCGCTTTTCTTTTGGTTTTCGTGCCGCAACTCCTACTGTCCGTTATAAATTCAAGTCTTATCTTCTTATAGAGGATTGCATGCCGTCTGTGCATTCTGTTTGCAGCGATTTTTCTTCGCCGAACGATAAAATCGGTTCCACTTGCACACGTTAAAATATGGAACTTTTCCAGTTTCAGATGGGACACGCCCATGAAAAATTTATTTTTAAAAGACCGTCAGTTTATATTCCGATGTGTGTTTGTATGCACCTAATGTGTGTTCGTTCCGGTCGAGTCTTAGCGGTATATTTCGAGAAGCTTAGTGCTGGATTCCTTCAAACTGATAGACAACAATTTATCCTAGTTGTTAACGTTGTTAAATCGTATTAGTTCCATCGTGTATATACACGTTTCGTATAAATCCGACTCGATAGTCGTTTTGCATTAAAATCCTTTAAGTTCAATGGTGTATTCTTCGTAAATGTCTTTAAAAACTTGATTATATTGATTAAAAATAATTTGTTAATAAAATATTATATTAGTATTGATAATAATTATATTAGTATTGAGTATAAAAGATGGTTCAACGATTTTGTTATATTAAAAACGTTAAATTGTCACAAATTCGATTTATTTATTTTTCCTTGCTCATGATATATTATTTTTTACGACATGTCTACAACCACTCAACTTGATTACATCGATGAAACAGTTTTGTAATATTTCATCGTGAAATTTTATTATAGAAAATTTGATCGTGTGGCAAAATTCAATATACCCCAAGAACGATATAAAAGCGTTGAAAGTTTTTATAAATTTCGATATCGAGTGTCGAATCCATATTTCATAATGTCCTTAATGGACGAATTTTTTCAGTAACACGCTTCAAAGTATTCTATACGATACTCGTCTTTTTGGAAGGCAAAGAAGGGACTGAGGGCAATGCGGCTTTTCGAGATTTAGCCTTATTGGAATTTCAACCTCTACGTCTTAATTACTAGCCCACGAATTCCGAGAGCGATTAAGTGTTTGCTCGGTTCTCATTTAAATATAAATTATGTAAAGGACGAGTTGTGCCTATTTTCAAAATGTGCTTAAATTAAATTCGTCATCGAAACGTTAGATATTAAATTGAATCATTTCATCGATTGCTATATTGTTTTTTTTATTATGGAATATTATTTATTAGCGGATATTATATCTAAAATGATAAATATGGATATTTGGGGATACAAATGCAATATTCATGGCGGTTTTAATCGTATTAATGCGTGCGTAGATATGGCGTGTCTCGTCCGCGGATTTACATACAAATTGCTCCGAGTTCGCAATCAAATTACTCTTCAATTTATCAAATTGACGAGCAAATGAGCGAACAACAAACCCTGATAGAACACAACAGAAAATCGTTTTCTGTTCCCGGCCTTTTATGCACTTGTGATAACTTTTTATTATATGATTTAATTATATTTTATATGATATAAATAAATTGATTTTAAAGTGTTCACTTTTTTTTGAATATATTAATATATAATATTGAGTATTAAAGAAGTGTTGTAAAATGTACAACTTTCATTGCTATCTATATATTACAGAAGTAAACTTTGAAATGTCTCTTCCGGAATGTGAAATTGTTCTCACACAGTGTTTCGGTGTAGTTTCTGGTCGTACCGGGTTGGGGTCGAGTATTAGACGGTATAACCGTTTCTAAAACCTCATCCCCTAATGTGAAACCATGCTGTCAAACGTCATATACCCTTATATATATATATATCTATATATATATATATATATATATATATATATATATATATATATATATATATATATATATATCTATATATATATATATATCTATATATATATATATATATATATATATATATATATATAAGGGTATATGACGTTTGATATATATATATATATATATATATATATATATATATATATATACACACACACACTTCCTTATACCTGATAGTTCTATCGTGTAGCACGTAACATCCTCGTCGCAGATATCCCGAAGGCACGTGACAGGAGTTTCGTCGGTAAATCTGCAAATTCCCCGCTCGAAGGCTTTCACGCAATTACAATAACTCGCAACGTTGTCCCAGTAACGTCAACCAACACTCGGCTATATCACGTTGCACCGATTTTGAATCAATTATATGCAGGTCGACACCTTCAACGTGTATTACGTTTATTTAATTTTAATATTTATACCTATTACATATAAGTAAATTTTATTTTTATTTTATAATATATCCGAGATCTAATATATAGCGAGGTTAAGCTGAAAGCAGATCGTACAAGCGATTACAATTTAAGTGCTTTTCTGGAAAATTTATGAATGGTTTTTGCACAAAACACCCCATGAAACATTAATGATTACAGAGAAAACTTCAGTTTAATAGATAAAATATAATTAATTTACACATTATATTACAGTATATATATATATATATATATATATATATATATATATATATATATATATATATATATATATATATATATATTAATTTGAATTTTAAAATATATTTTATAGATATGGATACAATGAAAATTTTGTCATTTCAATTATTTATCTTATGTTATTGTGATTTCTATATTTTGGGGACTAAACTAATATTTGTTCGTCGTTAAACTTTATCCTTTGGTGCGAATTTTGTATACGTGTATATTATATATAGATATATTATAACAGTTTATTTAGTATAAAGTAATCAATGATTCATGGAGAATGAAACGTAACATATCCTTTTAAGTGTTGTTGTCAGTAAGCAATTTTCACATATTTACATTCACAGTTTTCAACATAGGA
Organism: Leptonema lineaticorne; assembly: GCA_024500535.1. Classification (NCBI taxonomy): domain Eukaryota; kingdom Metazoa; phylum Arthropoda; class Insecta; order Trichoptera; family Hydropsychidae; genus Leptonema; species Leptonema lineaticorne. The sequence continues at coordinate 6,387,407 of JANIJI010000009.1, forward strand.
ATACACTTTTAGTATATTTTATATGAAAATAAGATTATCTTCCAATATATAACGGTATAATATATTATATCATTGTCTTTTGTTTATATTTCATTTTATAAAGTTATGACGAAATTTATTACCAATAAAATATTCTTTGTTTAACATGTACTATATATAATTTTTTAATTAAATATTAATAAAAAGTTATAATTTATATATTTTTATATTACAGTACAAAATATTCGTTCTCTTTAAATTATCCTTTCACTATATTTTTCCATTTTTTACATCATATAAAATTTTGCACATCATATTCATCTCCCATTTTCATATTCCTCACCTTATTCACGACGATATATCAAAAAATTATCGGCGCCGATCAAATATAACTGAATTATTTTCAGCACGGCTTTTCAGTCGAATAAATTAGATCGCTTCATATGCGTTTACGCGATCATATTTATGTATGTTTATATATATATATATATATATATATATATATATATATATATATATATATATATATATATATATATATATATATATATATATATTTATGAAACGTAACACATTTTTTTTTCTATCGAATAGAAGGTATCATCAAATCGACACACGTATGCCGCATATGATCAAATTCCGGTAAATGTCCATATTCGCGTATGAAATTTTCGTTTCGTCGGCAAACATGTCGGTTATTCCGTGACTCGGATGCGAAATTGGATATATCTCCGAAGCCGGAAACTTTCCGCGTTATGGTCTTTGGTTATATTATATATGCTATGTGGTATACACGTATACCATAGTATTACTATACATATGATATATATTATATAGTATAGGTTGTGATATTTAATTGAACGTTGCACCATACGTACGGTAAATTAACGACGTGAAATTCCTTTTGGTCTTGTTGATAAAATGCAGCGTTAGCATTTCACTACGTGTTTCATATACTAAAAATATACTATGCACCGAAAATATATTTTGATTTTCTTTTCGTGTAATACAATTTTTTGTAAAAAATATTTTGATATTAAAAATAAACATTTTGATCTAGACAGTTAAAAAGTTAGATAACTATCGCTTACACTGAACGTTGTGAAAAAATATTTTTAATATCATTGTTTTCTTCATATTAATATATCTTATTATATAGATATTAAAAGAATAGATCGAAATTATTTTAGCAATATATACGTCAATTTAATATAATAAATATTTTAATTAATTGTCGCTTGTTTTTATCCTTATTGTATTTCATACATTTCAAGTATTAATATTATATACGAATAAAGAACGTTCTTGTAAATGGTATTTCAAGCTTTACGTTCTATCATATTTCTCGGATTTTATTAAAAATTTCCATTGTCTCTTATTAAATTTCTGGTTATTTTTTCAAAATTATTATGTTATTTAGTAAATTCCGGTTGATGTTGTATTTTCAAGGGTGGAAATTTTGATTAAATTGTTCAATACACTTTAATATAAAATGTTTGATGATACAACAATCTTATGTTTAAACTATACAAAGTTATACAAAGTCGTTTTTATTTTCAATCAAGATATCTACGATATTTTATTTTATATCATGCAAGTTTATTCTGTAATAACTTCTATAGACTCAAAAAATGTGTACATTATATCGTTATACGATATACATTTCTTTTACATACAACTTTCAGAAATATTAGCCTTAAAATTTTCTTCTATTATTCGTAATATACGACTTTCTAAAGTTAGAATATGGAATACTTTGTGGAAAAAAAACAAGAATTTGTAATTTATTCTTCGAAGACTTTCTGTGACACAAGAACGTGGAACTTTTCCAAGTGAAGATAAGGCAACTTGTGCATAATTTATTAGACAGCAGCTATATGCTACCTATCAATATTTAACCTTTATTTTTCTTATCATTAGATGATCTTATCAATCCATATTATGTTATTGTAATATATTAGTACATATAATTTAATATATATAATATTTGTATCCAAAACAATATTTTTCCTTTGTACTATATAATTGTCATTCTTCTTATATATCTAATCTAAAGAATGTACACATTATAAATATTATGTATAAGTATTTTTTAATTTTATTATAATTTTAATATTTCAGAATCACCTGTTTGCACCTTCCTCTTCAATCTAAATGGCTACATGTTGGTACTGAACGTGGTAACGTTCATGTTGTCAACATTGAGTCTTTTCATCTCAGCGGCTACATCATTAATTGGAATAAGGCGATAGAACCGTAAGTCATTCACCATTATTTTTAAAAACGATAATTATACAATTTTAGGACAATTTGCACTCGTAATATACGTTTTTTTTATTAGTCGGACGAGATTTCTCATTTAATACGCGTTTTTAGAACGAAATCGGGATGCATATTTGAAATATTTAATCGTTTTCCAATTTAAACGTTTTAATTTAACGCTTCGCGCATTTCTGAACGATAAAAGTTTTTCAATAAATTCAGCGGAAAAAACCTTTTCAGCTTCACACTGAGAATATTTTAAATTAGTTGAATTTTCTCAATTTTACGAGAGATCCTTTTTTCATTATTTTATTTTTGTTTTCGATTCAGTGCCGAAGCCCGTTTGAAAAGAGGAGTGAAATTCGTAATTTTGCGGAAAACGCTATTAAATTATTGGAAAATACTGAACGTCGCGCTTGAACTCTATTTAAATCATTTTTTTATTATTACATTCAAATTCCGTAATTGCCGAATATTTTCGCGAATTTTTGAAAATCATTTTATTATTAATATATATATATATATATATATATATATATATATATATATATATATATATATACACCATATATATATATATATATATATATACACCATATATATATATATATATATATATATATATATATATATATATATATATATATATACCATATATATATATATATATATATATATATATATATATATATATATAAATATTTTTATTAATAAATGTACTGAATTATTTTAACTCACATGTTCTTTTGTATACTCAATAAGTCAAGCATTTGATTTTTTTTTAATTTTGATTATGAATATTATGAATCAACACAATTGATTTTTAAATGTAAAGAAAAATTAAATATATTTTAGTGATGACGTTTTTAAAAATTTAGAGTTTATATAAATTTTGCGACTGATATACTATTGTGTGATATTAAGATATTTAATAAATTCGTTGATTTTATTTAAAGTTGAGAGATGTTGCGATACTCTCTTGGCATATAATATTTAAGTACAAATTTCTCGTTAAAATGCTAATCTTCTTCATCTTATCTAATTGTTATTGTTATTTTACTGTATGGGGGTGGCGTGTGATGAGGGGTGAGGGGGGACGATGTCGTCTTTGCGTTTTCAGGTTTTCAAGCGACGTTTTTGTTTGTTTCAATTTGCAAAGTAAACAAGCGCAGGTCGTTCATTTTGAACGACGTTCAAAAGTTTATCACTTTTTACATAAATAAATAATGTATTGCAACCACCATTCATCCTTTACGTTTTCGCGGTGAACGCCTTTTTATTTATTCATGTTTATGCGTCGGTTTATCGGCCGATGAACGTTTGAATTTTTCAAGCGTCGGTCGTAAAGAATTTAAAAAAAAATGTGTCCAATTTTATTTATAATTAAAATATTTTTATTGTAATTCATAAAGTGATTATTTTGCTTCTATAACCAAAAAATCCGTTTATAATCACGATAAGATGTATTTGCTTGATTTCAATTAACACGATATTTTTCTGTAATCGCTCAATAAGAGGGTATTAATGTGTTTATATTACGGAAGCGATAAATCAATCGATCACCGAACGCTTTAAAGATTAAACTCAGATTCGACTGATCCGATTAGGCAATGCGATCGCTTTAACCGTCAAAATTTTAACCGTTCTATTACGGATTCGAATCTCGAACGTCGCACAATTGTCACGTCTAACGTAATGACGATTATTAAATGCCAACCGATTCCGACGGGCTAAATGTGACCGAATGTATTAAATTTCGAATATTCGACGTTTTGCGCTGCGTCGTAAATCGGAAAATCGACGTTTCGACGTTAACATGCGATTGTTGTATACGTATTTATGTGTATGCATATTCCGTTCCATTTTTATATATTCCGCGCGCATTCCGAACAAAAAGCTTCAATACAATGAACTTTTAATTTTGCTCAGTAAATTTTGCGTTATTATATTTTTTGAATTTTTTATTTTTAGTAAAATAAAATTATTTTTGCATAAGTTTTTTTATATAAACTCATGTTAAATTTTAATTAAAATCGGTCATCTCTATTCAAGACATAAAATGAAATATGTTGAAATATTTTCCATTGTTGAACTTTGAAATTCTACATTTTTTAAAACATTCAACTTTATTACTAAAATAGTGAATTTATACCGTTTTTTATATTGAAATGTTTTATATTATATATTTATAAAAAAATAATGGTAATGTTACTAAATATAATATTTTCACGTAGTCTTAATAATGAACATCATAGAAAGAACGGCTCGATTTATCTCAGAGATTTTTAAATCATCTATCTAATGAAACTGGCCATATTTATGATCGTATTTGCTCAGTTAACTTCGAAGGCTTTATTTCTAGGCAACGAGGCTTCGACACGGAAGTTTCCGGTTGCGCTTAAAAGCTACGTATTAGTTTTCGGGCGAACGGTCAGCTTACAAATTGAATCTGGTATCGTCCATAGAAAACCCCGTTAATTTGCACAAGGGCGAGAAATGTCGGGAATTATAAGGGATAAGGCTTTCGGGGTCGATTTTAGGCTTCGTTTTATATATAATAAATTTCCAACGTCGTATATTTTATATTGTATATCTTATTTTTTTATTTCTGATTCCGGGTCATTCGATATATACCTCGTTCCGGATGTTATTCTGTATTATTAAATATTAAATGATAAAGCGATTTTCCAAAGTCTTTTATTATTAATAGGAATTATAATATGGTCTTTATATTTAATGCTATACATAGGGGATTCTGAACGGGGTCCCTTTAAGGTTTATAGAATTTTGAAACGGATCTATGATATTTGTGTGTTCTACTTGAAGTTTATTAAACATAATATTTATATTTATATATATATATATATATATATATATATATATATATATATATATATATATATATATATATACCATATATATAACTGTTTATTGTAAAAATTAAATATGTTTCAATTTATAAATATTATAACACGAATTTCAATATTATTCATGTCAGAATATATTATATAGATGACTAAACTGAAGAATGTAATCTGTTTTAAATATTTTTCGGAAATATAAAAAAGTATATGAAAATAAAAATTTTCAATTGATTTTGTTTTTAGACAAGATATATCTCACAATATGCATTATTTTTTATAATAAGGAAAGGAATTATATATAACATATTTTTTATATTGACGATTTAGGGTTTGAAGATGATATATATATATATATATATATATATATATATATATATATATATATATATATATATATATTGTCCCGCAGACGTCGAGTGTCGAGACATTTCCGTTGTATTTATTAAACGTTGGTTGCGAACTTTTGTCGAGCACTTTTTTTTGGTCCTCATTCACCTGTTTTTCCGGAGATTGTTATAGGCCGTTCGAAATTGACGTCAAAATAACCATAGCCTTTGTTGATTCTTTTTGTCCTTCGAAATCAGTCGTCCTTTTGAACAGCCCTTATTCGAGTGCCATTGTCGTCTTTTGCCTTTTTCTCTTTGAACATGGCTTTTCCTCTTTTTTTTTATTTCCTTCTCTAAGCATTCTCAGAATTGCAGGTTTATTTTTTTGCATCGGTGAGAATTTCTAGATACATAATACATATATCGCTTATTATTATTTTTTGTTTTATTATTTATTAAATTAAACGAATATCTAAAATATAAAAAAATATAGGTACTATTCATTTACATTTTGAGTTTCAAAAATCATTAATATTTTTTTTTATTTCTTCGCGTTTACTTGTTTCAATAAATCTTATCATTTTACTAAGAATATTGTTGTATAATCGTTTTATTAATAATTTAAGTTCATAACTATAATATTATCTAGAATGATATGAACAGAAATATTTCTTGTAAAACATAATTTGCTTATAATATTTTACATGGATAAATCAATTTTCGAAAGTTCATTATTCGAAAAGGTTACATTTTGCGAGTTACGTGAATGTAAATCTTGAAATAGAATGAACAAATATGAATGCAAGCTCTATATATTTTAATAGTTTTTACATGAGCGAGTACAATATTTTAAAGCTGCTTTCGCTAAAACTTTATGCTTTCAGAACATATTTAAATAATGTGAAACAGTCGCGAGAAAATATATTATTAGATTTTATCGCGAAATAATGCAAAAGTATTCAATGTTCCGTTGCGCTTTTGACGTTTAAAGCTTTCCTATAAAATATAACTTTAATATATAATAATAGAATATCTTAGCGGTAACTCAAGACGAATATCGTATATTCGAAATGCAATGTATTTTATATTCACATCATTGCATTTTCGCGATTCAAGTGCATCGTTTTATTTTTCATATTCAATATTTTTATGATTTTCATGTCGTTTCTTACTCTGTATTGAAAATGCTATTTGTAAAAATTCGATTTGTTCGAAATCATACTATTCGTCGTTTTATTCTTGTTATATAAATTGTTTTATAATATATTTTTATTTTTAGTTATATATATATATATATATATATATATATATATATATATATATATATATATACCATATATATGGTAATATACTACTGTGATCAAAAAGTTAGATGAAATTGTCTCCCGGGCATTAATTTAATTAATTTTTTTTCCTAGGTTGGTAGGAATGTCTATAATATTTATCAAGCGTCTATTTGTCAAAAAGTTTAATTATATCTGAGTTACACGTGTTTTAACAACTCTTGGTTCCTTCATCACGATAACCATGTCATTCTGCATTGGTTCTTCGCGACTTTTTTGCCAAAAAATTGACTCATATCGTTCTGCAACCACCGTATTTGCTTGATTTGATTCCGTGCGATTTCTGGCTTTTCAGCAAACTCAAAAGGCCAATCCGGGGACGCCATTTTGACACGATTGAGGAGATAAAAACCGACTCGAAGAAGGTTTTAAATCGGAAAAAGACTATTCTGACTATTTTGAGGACTGGAAAAAGCGTTTTATCGGACGGGGATTCTTTAGAAGGGATGAAATTGATTTGAAAGAATAAATAAAGAATTTACATTTTATAAACAAATTCACTTTACTTTTTGATCACAGGATTTTTGGCATTGCAAAATAAAATGGTTCATGGCCTCAATAAATAATTTTAAATTGAAGTTTCGATTTAAGTATTCTTTTTCGTATTTAGTTTTGATTTCAAATTGAATATCTTTTTGATCAACACAAATATTTGCAATAGACAAATTGAAATAAATAAACTTGTATTATTAATTTTCTCAGTATTATTTTAATTTTATAATTTTATCTTTTTTTCTATTATATTTATTCAGAATTTTGGTTTATTAATATTTATCGATATATGAATATTTTATGTTTATAAATTCGAATGATTTAACAAAATCAACCTTTCTCTTCAAAAATATATAGAAAACTTCTCTATTTTGTGTTTTTATAACCTTTAATATCACGCTTTTTATTCTAAATATATATATATATATATATATATATATATATATATATATATATATATATATATATATATGTATATATATATATATATATATATATATATATATATGTATATATATATATATATATATGTATATATATATATATATATGTATATATATATATATATATATATATATATATATATGTATGTATATATATATATGTATATATATATATATATATGTATATATATATATATATATATATATATATATATATATATATATATATATATATATATATTCGTATATTAAATTGTCGTTTATATAGAATTATTATGCACGATTTGCGTGTTTCCCGAATTTGTTCCACGCCAGGTTTTTCCATTATTACAATGTCAAGGTTTCTAATTTTATATTTTATTTCACCTTCATTATCAAGGATTCAATCCATTTATACGTTCGCGGTTAAGTAAAAGTGAATCATTTGTCGGATATAAAATGTGATATCAGAATTTTGCTTGAAATATCTCTCCTTGAACTGATTCTTTCTATAATAGATGAAAAAAGTGACCGTTTCAGTATTTTTTCTAATATTCAGAATTATTTTCAGTATTTAAATAAATTATATTTTGCAGTTATAGTTGTCAGATTTTTTTAAAATTTATTATAATATTTCTATACTTTTCCAATATTATATATTACGTTGACAATTTGAAGGTTATTTGAAATTCATTTTTCATTGCATTTTTATAATAGCATATTTCATTTATATTATAAGATATGTGATATTTATTCAGAATTTTCCCTAAATTTATTCATCGCAATAAAATGTTTATTCCACGAATATAGCATTATGCACGATATATCGTTTATATTTTGATATTTTTTTATTTTGTTCTTGTTTTTAGCATGATAATAATAGTGATCGATTAACTACCAAATTACTAAGTTTTATATTTTTTTTTACAATTTGACATTTATACATAAATTTTTCAAAGTATTTAGTAGTATTTTTTAAATGTTTTAATTATATTTTAATTCAATTTATTATATTTTGTATTTTATTCTAAATATTTTTTTTTCTTAAAAAATGAATCACCTGGGTAAATGTAACAAAATGATTTTAGTTATTTTTATGAATTTACCTTACCGATTCCAATTTTTGTATATAAATTATAAGGGAAAGTTTAACTTATTTCAATCGTACTTCCAAAATTTATATTCTACGATTTATAAAAACGATAATTATATATTATAATGGAAAAACAGATGCATAGTATTTTTTTTTTTTGGTTCAATTTAATATTATCACCGATTTTACCAGATATTTTTATTTCAATAACAAAAAATATGCGTGTCACTAAATAGTTACCGCGGTTTTTTTCTTGATTGCGTTCAACATGCAAACGTTTGTACAAGTTTTTATATTACTTTTTTTGTTGCAAATTTTTTCCCGCTTTCGCTTAATAATAATATTCGAATACAATTCGCGGATAATAAATTCGTTTTTTTTCACGTATCAATAACAGTATGATTAAAATGCCGACGTTCTACGACAGTTCTACGGTTAAGTCTGCGGTCCTCTCGTGATAATAGCGCATCGTAAACGACTTTATATATCATACGAATGAAATATTTTGTCGTTGAAAAATTATCGTGATTTTTCACGAGAAGCCTTTTTATTATTAAAATATATTTCTTATGTATATTTAATATTTTTATACATTTATATTAAATTTGATGAATTTATTTTACGAGTAAATCTTAAATATCCTGATATGTTTATATTTATGGTAATATAACTATTTGGCAAATGAAATTGATTCAGATGTAAACAAAGGAGCTTTGTCTCAGAATACATAAACGATGTTAATATTGATTTACAAATATTAGTAGATCTAGAATTAGATCACAGTTTATTAAACACAAATATGGATTTTATTTATATATGTAATATAACAGTAAAAGTGTATATATTAAAATTATTTATATAAAACTAAATAAAAAAAATCATAAGTTATTTATAGTATACACATTGAAACTACTCTCAGATGAATTTCAATTTTCATATACATTTTAGCATTGTAATAAATAATTTCAATAATATATTTACACGAAAAAATATGCACTCTCTTAATTTTGATATATTGTGTAATATTTTTTATATTATTGAAATTAAGGTAATGCATTTTTTTACATTATGACGAATTACTTTCAATAATGACCTAGATATGATTAAGAATAATATACGCGCAGAATATGAAAAAAAAATCGAGTGTATTAAAAAAGCATTAATATTCTGAGCTTTTTATATCACATTATTATTGCATATTCGCGTGATCACGAGCAAAAAAATCATAATATATTATATATAATATAATAAATTTCATAACAAAGAAGAAATTGCAGAGGGGCACCAAAAGAGGGTTGAAATGATTTTTCTCGTTGATTTGAGTTTGACGTTTTCCATTTCTCGTAATTTCTTTACGAACCCTTATGATCCGATTAGTAAAAAAAATAAATCTCTCTCGTATAATTCCTATTAAATCTATGTAGGGATTTGGGATCACGTCGTACAGTTAATATGATTTCATCCTTTTCTTTAAGACATTATTCATTGAAACTTTCATTTGTTCTTATCGATATTTTTTTATTTCTTTTTTATCATATATGATGATAAAAATATTGTATACATGTAATAAAACATATTTTTACTATCAAATATCGTGTCATTTCAGTCGTAAAAATTTATTGCTAGGGTTTTATATATTGGTTCATATCATTGTAGAGTACATCGTTTGTTTAGTATTTGGAAGTTGTTTTAATATGTAATTTATTACTTTATTGTTTTAACGATTACAATATATACAATTCAATGTACAATTTTGAATCGTACAATTTCTAAATAATGTTCGCAGTCGAATCGTAAAATTTGTATCAGTCGTAAAATATGAAACATTTTGATAACTACTATTATTATATGGTTCAATCTTTGTTTAAAGATTATTATTTGGATTATTTTGTTTTAATATTCAAGATATGTAGAATGTTTTAATTAAAGAATATTTTGTAACTATTCAAAACGTCGCTTTAAATTATACTTTATCAGTAAGATCTTAGATTAATATAGTTCTTGAGCTTTTCAATGAAATATTTCCACCTCTCTATGTACCATATAACATATAAAATAAGCTAATATATTTTAGAGAAAATTTAAAATATTATAATTTTATATATATTTAAAAAATCGTGTAATAATTCTCTAAAAATCAATTTACTCTTAGCGTAGAAAACTAGAATATCGAGTATCATTAAGATATAAAATGATGTATCACTAGCGAGCTTTTGTACGCAGTAAATCGAGCGTCTACGCCGTAGCAGAAACGGCGCTTTCGTAAACTTAAGACGAAATTATTTCTTGTCACGTCGTAGACGAAAGCTTTCATGGATGACGAAGCTTTCTATACGATGCGAGCGTATAAATTCGTATATAAAGCCGTCGAAAGCCAAAGTGTATAAGTGCAATACAAATTAAGATCGGATCTATAAAGATCCGTTACATTTTTTCTAAATAATTTTCTTAACTTTAGATAAGATTTCTGTAATGTACGTTATGCGCGTTTTCTACCCTTTGACCTCTGAAATCCGTTTATATACATTATGTATGTGTGTGTGTTTATTCACAACTACAATGACCTTTGTGTAATTTAATACGACCGTAGCAGGTGTCTACGGCTTGCCTATAAACTACGAAAAGCACTTTCGTTAAATTATTTACTTGCTAATGCTTAGATTCGCTCTACGTGTCTTAATTCACTTTATCGTCTACGTGAAGATTTGACCCAAATTCATCTAGTTTTTCCCTCTCATTTTTGTTTCATTTTATTTTGTATCTTATCGACTTTATATAAATTTAAGTTAAATTATATTATACGTCACACCTGTTTTCTTACTATGAAAATAATTTCTAATAATACCAACAAAATAACGCCATTTAAAAAAAATATTCAACTTCTGTATATACAATTATGGTCATATTTGATAAAAAAAATATAACATAATGTGAAAATCATAATATGAAAATGATATATTATGTATTATATTAAATTCAGTTAGTTTATAAATTTAAAATAGTGATCATTTTCTTAGAAATATGGATACTAAAGTTCTATTTTATAAGGTCAAAACCCATTAGATGGTTTAAATATTAAATCGTAAAGATCATGTATAAATATATAATGGATATATATGAATACTGAATAATAAGAATATTAATAAAAATTAAATTGTTTGAATATAAATTGAAAATATATGAAGACATATGTAATTTTAATGTAAACTCACGATTTTTCTTTTTTTCATTTTATATTTATATTTTATGATTTATGATGTACTGTCAAATATTGAACAATTTATTTCAAATTAATAATCGTTATGCCATTTTTTTATACCAAAGGTTTCCTTAGATTTCGCAGACTTTTATGAAGATTTACACTCCCATCGATTAACCCTCCTTCCCTAAAATTACATCTTTTACGTTAAAATTTTCCTCGAACTTTGTTAATTTTGATATACGAGTCTTCTTCAGATTACGGAGTGAAATTGAATAAAGAAACTTTTCACCGCCATATTAAATAATGCCGCGGATAAATCAATAAATAACTTTTTACCGAAACAATATTGGTATTATATTATTATGTTTTCATTTAATTATTATTGCCGCTTAAAATGCTCAATTTTGCGACTCGAATACGAAATTTTAAAATGTTATTTAATACGACTTTCTGAATGTTCTTTCTATCGAGAGGGTCGACCGCTTGTTGTTTTTGTTTTTCGGAAAATACAGTTTAGTACAATGGAATTTCGCCCTCTTAAAAATTTTTGCGGCAAAATTGGAAATTTTCCTCAGGTGTTCTCACCGCTGCAGATAAAAGAATATTAAAACTTACCGCCTTTGCTCCTTTTTCGGCAATAATCCTTACTTGCTTAAGTCGAAACTTATCGTTTTTTGTCTCTCATAAAATTAAACTTGGCAATTTTCCTCACAAACTTTTCAACACTATAATGGAAAATCTCGCCGCTATAATTGAACTTTATTTGGTTTGACGCTTGAATTCTTTTAAACTGAATATTATAAAATATATTTTCGGCGTATTATTTCAATTAATCTATTATATCAAATTTCTTAAAGAAAAATATATTTTTATATTGTGATTTTATTTTTCATTATTAAATATATTCAAATAATTAATTACTTTTAATGTTTTATGATAATTATTTATTTTATTGAACTATGTATTAATATTAAATATTTAAATTAAATTAATTTTCTAATAATAAGAATCGTAATAATATTTCTATACATCTTTTATATGTTAAATGTCAGCTTTATTTCAAAATTGTTAGAAATATATATTTTATTATATATTCAATATCTCAGTGTCGGAGTTAGTATAGATGTTTTTGAAAGGAAAAATTTCTTCAAAATCAATTGTAATATTATATTTGCTAAGAGCGGAGAACCTTCAAATTAATACGAAAACGGAAACGCTTCGGATACTGAAGATAAATATTGATATTCTTGACTTTAAGGATTACGTTATGGCTCGAAGGGTATTCGAAATTATATATGTGTATAAGATATGATCAAAATCCAAAAGATATAGTAAGGCTGTGTCATTTTCAAGAGAATATATAATCTTACATTGCCCTTCAAAGTTCATTTTTATATTTATTATCGTTTTTATATTGAGAAAGAAATATATTTTTTTAATTTTAACTTCTTCTTTTATTTTGATATATTATGTAAACATTAATAAATATATTATTGTACTAAATATATTTTATTATTTTTATTTCAGGGTAAGATCGACACATCCTGGTTCTGTCATTCAGATTACTGATAATCCACTAGATGCCAATAAAGTGAGTACATTATATAGTGATTATCATATTTTTTTTTAATATTAATTTATATTTCATTGTTATAGCTGTTAATAGCTTTTGAAAGTGGTCAGATGGCAGTTTGGGATCTGCGTTCTAGGGTAGCTGAATTTCGTTGCATTTCAAGTGAACCACTCAGATGTGTTGCGTGGCATCATGAAGGAAAACAATTCATGTCATGTCACACGGATGGATCTTTAGCTACATGGGCCATGAGACAACCTCCTAAACCTTTATCACTTTCTTATCCTCATGGTTTGTATATTTTATTACATATTGTTAAGAATCGATTTTCTATATATGATTTAGGAAATGAGATAATAAATCGATTTCGTTATTTTTTATATATCGATTGCTTTTGAATCTAATTTGTTTATAAATTTTACAGCTAAATCGAATAAAGATGGCAAATTAGAATCTTGTAAACCAATTCAGAAAGTGGATTGGAAAACTTCAAAATCTGGGTAAGTAGAAAAAATATGATAGTTTTGCCTATGCAATATAAATTTTATTTTGTGAACGTGTAAAAAATATTATTATTTTGTGCTTTTAGCGAATCTTATGTAATATTTTCCGGTGGTCTTCCCTTCGATAAAGCGGGAAGAACACCTAGCATTACTGTTATTAATGGAAAAACAATAACCGTTCTAGAAATGGAACATAACGTAGTCGATTTTATAACATTATGTGATAGTCCATGGAATGCAGGTAAACTTTGAACATATTTTACTTTTTTTTTTTTATCAATATAGATATATTAATAATAGTATAAATATGATATTTTTACAGATATGCAGGACCCTTATGCAATAGTAGTATTATTACAAAATGATTTAGTTATCATTGACCTTTTAACTCAGGGATATCCATGTTTTGAAAATCCATATCCGATGGATATTCACGAGTCACCGGTGACTTGTTGTTCATATTTCGCTGATTGTCCATCAGATTTGGTATTTTTTAATCCTTTTATAAACTTTTTTATCGAATCGAATGCATAAATTAATTTTTATTTCAACTTTTTCCAGATTCCAGCCTTTTATTCCGTAGGTAGACAATGTAATCAAAAAAGAACTGGTTTCAGTGAAAAAGAATGGCCGGTAAATGGTGGTGAATGGTCTCCTGCTTCTTGTTCATATAATGAAATAATAGTAACAGGGTAATTTTTAGATTATATTTATATTATGAGTTGACACATTTAATGGTAATATAATATATAAATATTTTTTAGACATGCTGATGGTAGTATTAAATTTTGGGATGCAAGTGCTGGAACTTTACAAATTTTATACAAATTAAAAACTGCCAAAGGTTGGAATTCGACTGAATCTTTTATTTTGAAATTATATTTTTTATATGCATATATATTTTTTATGTTTTAGTATTTGAAAAGACGCGATCACGATCTGTAGATGGGACAGAAGAAGATCCGTTAGCTGTACAATTAATATCTCTATGCCCTGAATCTCGAAAGATGGCCATTGCTGGTGCCGGTTCCCATGTTATATTTTTTAAATTTAGGAAGACGGATTCTTGTAGTGAAACTCATGTAATTTTACAACATTGTCGATAGCTCAATGTCATATTTATTAAAAAAAATGTGTCTTACCAAATTTTATTATTTTATAAAAAGGTTATAGATATACCGTTAACTTATGATCCAACTGATGAGAATGAAGCTTCTCCTGAATGTGAATTCATTCCATCGCACAGGCATACTGCTTCAGGAGATCATGACAAAAAGGTAAATATTTATATTTTATCATTTCCTATGCATTTAAAAATCAATGATGATATATATATATATATATATATATATATATATATATATATTTAATATTTTTAGAATCTAAATAGTTTACGTGTACGAACTGGACCAGGAATTAGAAAAGCGGCGGGCTTCCAGGCAGCTTTAGTTTGTATGCCACCGACGCCTCCAAGACCACCAGATCCTACATCTCCATCTTCTAAAATCACGGCTTTAACTATAAATTCTTCATATGGACTGTAAATATATTCAATTTGATATAATTTTAAATAGTGTTTGAGTGATCATATTTTTATAAAATCAATATTAAACATCAAATATTAATTTAAAATGTTTTAGTTCTTATGTATACATTCTAATCCAAAATATTCAGTTATTATAATAGTAAAATAATATTCTATTGCACTGTCATTCTAAATACATTGTCTATACATCAGATTTAACGTATAGATATTTATGTCCGTTCAATTGTAATCCTTTTTTTCATTCTGAATTTGATATCATGTCCATTGTTATTTTAGAATGGCCTTCGGAAACGATCACGGTTTGATAATTGTGGACGTGGTTCACCGAATCGTCGTTTGGAGCGCAAGTTCGGCCGAATTGTACGGGTCACAGGATCCATATTGCAGATCACCAAGAAGGACCCATCCTGATTCGCACGGACCATCCATGTCTCATGATACTCAGCGGTCACCGAGTATCGACCAGGTATATTAATAGTAAACATATTTTTAAAACTATTCAATATATATATATAGATATATAAAAATAATTGATAGGCAGATTTGAAGGATATTGATCCATATGAATTTTATCAGTTATGAAACGTTTCAGTAAAATATTGTGCTATATAAAAGAGTAATAGTGTTGGTTAAGGTTAGTTGTTTCCTTTTTTTCCTTTCTCAATTGTCTCTTATTCGGAGATGAATATTGAAATGATGTCACGGTTATCGAATTTTATTATTATTGAATATTTAATATTAATTGGATATTTTGCATAATGACAGAAATGATACTGGTATTAATGAGAGATTTCTATTGCTTGTGAAGTAGTAATGACATTTTTTTTAGTACACATGCAACTAGTGAGCAAGTTTTATGTTTTTTTTAATTTTTCATTATAGTTTTATCGTTTATTTTACAAATAATCAAAATAAGTGATTTCAAAAAAAAAATGTTTATACTTATTACACGGATATGTATATAGTGATTCATTTTTAATTTGTTATTTTTGATGTGTTCATTTGTGGACGCACAGCTGTATTTTTTCGATGATCGTTCAGTTAATTTTTCAGTGACGAAAAATGTTAATGGCATTTTTTACACCAAAAAAATGCATATTATAAATTTTATTTCTTTTTTTCGATTGCGTTTTTCTTAGAAGGCCCTTTTTATATTATTATTTTATATTAGATTTCATTTTTATTGTTTCTTTTTAAATTATGGATTAAGTGCATATTATTATGATTTTTAACTGATGATTGTAATAAACTCCTCTACGTTATTCACACACATCGAAAAATGTTTAAAGGTTAAATTATTGTAGAAATATTATATATATTACACTAATACGTTTTTTATTCATGTTATCAAATATAATATTATTTTTTTATCAATTTATACATTATTTGTAATATATATGATATAAAATAAATATTCTTCATATACATTTATTCTAGGTATTTTATGATTAAATTTTTCTTTTCTTTTAAATCAAATAGAATCTAATGTTACAGAAAATATGGATAATAATAAATGTATATGAATTTTGTATATACATAGTCTATAAATATGGCATTTTCATATTAAGTACTTAGATATATTTTCCGCTTTAGAAAATTATCCAAATTTATTAATTTACCACCAAGACATATTCAAAACTATAGCAGTAGTATTTTGCTGTTTTCATATTTAAATTTTATTAAGAAAAGAACATGCACTTTTTTTTATAACAAATAGCAAAGTATTACAAGTATGCGTGACTTTGATTTATTTTAATAGTTGACACATTTAGAGTATATCGAATAGAATATATATGAACCCTTAGAGTTCGATTTATTTTATTTTATTTTGTACCTAAAAGTATGTTTAATTATTTTTAATACTTTTTTTTATTTTACCCCCATCTCATATAACATATCCGTCATTACCCAATAACTGTTATACACGTCACAAATTCTACGCACGATTCGCACAACATTCCACATATGTACCCTGACTCCATCTGCATATCTTCCATCTCGTTCATTAATACCAGGCTCAACAGGCGAAGATAGTTGAACATGTCGGTTCACCGGTAGCTTCAAATTTGAACTCGGAGGAGAACGTAGAAATTGCAGACGAGGCAATCGTAGAATTATCATCGGCTAAAGAATCAAGTAGTGTAGCAATTCCTAATGATGAGCAATCCAACACAGAGACTAAAGTTTATTCTAGTTCAGTAGAAACGAACGATGTAGTTAATATAACGCCTGAGGAAAAATTAAAAATCGAAGCCGCTCAAAGCAGAAGAAAGTCGACCTCGTGGAAGGGCTTCAACTTCAAAAGGCAATTGTCCAAAGTGGACGTTAAGTTAAAAAATACATTTTCCGCGGCCCAAGATATTGCTAAAGAGACGTCCAAAAAAAGTTCCGTATTTTATTTACCCTCGTCCGAGGTAGATTCAAACGTAGAAACAAACGAGGAATGTAGCACCAAAGTCAACAACGTAGCAAAAGTAGATTCAGATACTCCAATCGACCGTTCAATCTCTGCACAGGATAACGCTGAGAGGGCAGCCGCTTTCTTGTCGTCAGCAGACGAGAACACTTCAAATCCTAATGAACTCAGTCATGCCGATTTGTGTGACAGACTCCAAAGAGTCGCCACCAAGGCTCAACAGCAGCAGCAAACGAACGATAACTGTGATGACAGCACTTGTAAATCTCCACCTATTGATGATCCAGAAGACACGAAGGCTTCCAGACCGGACAATCTGCCTCTGTTCGACAACAGTGGCAAACCGATCAGACCTCCTAGACAATATAAAAAGACGAAATCGTCATATTCTTGCGAGGTGCGAGATCAGAGATTATTATCAGTGCCAAATATTAAATACAGCAAGCAAGAGAACGTTCTCAAAGATCTGAGGAAAAAGAAAGATGCTAGTCCTCAACCGCAATCCACGTTTACAGGAAATCTGATGAGACGCTTCAGTAAGTATTTAATATTGCAAGATTAATTAATTCTTAATTATATTAATTTAGTAAAGATTCATTTTGAGTACAAAATGTTATGGCACGTCCACATCGATGATTCCGCTGTTCCATGGCATGTCATCGGACGCATCGATGATTTATTTCTATGGACTATCATTTTATTAAATATCGGCATTATCTGATAGCATGTCATAGGACCTGTGGACATCTAACTTACATGTATTCATCATTACAATTTCGTATGTTGACATCAGTTGAAGATTCTCAAACGTATCGTCGTTTTGAGAAACTTCGGTGATTGTTTGATTTGATTGCGTCTTTTGTTTTTTTATTCCAATTTTAACATATTCATTTCATATTATCAACGTATTTCTGTCGTTTTTACTTGAAATTTTGATAATCATTTTAATTGTATTATATGAATAATATTTTTAGTGTAATTTATTTTATTCATAATTAGATTTTTGAAGTTTGCCGTAGATATTGTCAATTAACATGCACAGTAGTATTTATCATTAGTTAGATTAACCATATAGTTACATTAATTATAAATAATATTTTAATTAAAAGTATATCGAAGAATTTATTTGCTGAAAGTATGTAGAAAATGGATAAATTTTTCCTCATTTTCACATTATTAATAATAATTTTCTTTATTATTATTATATAATCGTAGAGGAGATAACGTAATGAATGAATGCATATTTTTTATTATGAATGATAATGAATTTTTTGAAACTTTTTCTCAATTTAATTATTCGACAATTAATATTATTTTAAATATTATTATTTTTGTATATTATTATGTTATATCACTAGTTTGTTTTTAAGGGCTTTACTCGCTTTTATTTTGTTGTTGTTTTATCTTTATTTTGTTTTTGGTTTGTCCCTATTTTTGGTTTTTTGCTTATAAATAACACAATTAAAATCGATAAAAAAAGAATAGAAGATTTTTAATCATAATCATAACTTTACAAAGCAGTAAAATATTTACTATACGACGCTCTACCTGCAACGAAAATGAACACATTATAACTTCACAAAAGTGCACCTTTTTCTATTGGGATATATATATATATATATATATATATATATATATATATATATATATATATATATATATATATATATATATATATATGCATAATGGTGGTGGGAATGTAAATTTATTTTATTTAATTATAATTATAAAATTTGAACTGTGAGAATGATATCATTTTTTTATAAAAACAATTTTATTTATATAACATACAAATATACAATTGGATCTATAAATGTTTATTGATCATCTACATCTCTTTTTTCAGTGATATCTATTGTACTGAAATAAAAATAGATTAATTCTTTACTACTCACTGAATCAATAGATATCTCTAAAAATATATAGTATTATGAATATTTGATATAAATATTTTTATATTAAAAAATATTCAAATATTATAATATTTTATGTTAAAAATATGTACAACGAATTTAATTCTATGGTATTCTGCAAAATGTTAGTCAATCTAAATATATTTAATAAATGGTTGCATCATTAGATATATTATGGTAACTAGTGACTGGTGGTGTCACATTTCCTCACATATTTTATAATCATTTTTTTATTATTAGTTTCCATCACATAATTTAATTAACATCCTAGTGATTAATGATAGTTTAGAAACACAGCAGAATATTACAAAAACACCTTCATATCACACTTCTAATGGTGATATTTTATGTTATACATATAGTTCATTGTAATCTAATGATGCCACCATTGATCATCCGGAAACTTATATTTCATACATTAATATTAATATCATGAATGATATTTGTAGTGGCTTTATTTTACTGGGTTCGAATCCCGGTTTTAATACAACAGGTTCCTGCTGTGCCACTGAATTTTGAAAGTATTTATTTTTTATATTTGAACGCGTGATATTTACTTCCCTAATATATTTCATTTTTAAGGACACATCGTCGGACGAAGATCCTAACTGCCTTAAATACATTTTCGCTGATCTATTCGGTAAATTATGCTGATGAAGTAAACCATTATTTTCATATACACGCGTGTTTTTAACACAATCTTAGATGTGAGTGGTCTGTTTAGAGCTGCCAATTTTAATTTGTAAGCTTTTTTTACATAAATCATGTGCATTTGTCCGATTTTACCACATGTATACATATTTGTTCGTTAGGTTTTATTGACAACATTTTATTTTACTTATATTTTGCTTAGATACAAGTAGTGGGAGATGACAATGATTAGACATACTACTTTCTCGTAGTCAGCAGCTCCTTATATTGTCATTTTGTTTTTAATTATTTTCGTTGGCACAAACTTAGAAATATGTCAACGTATACTTTTTCACTGAACATAAGCATTAGATATCGCTTATTTATTTATTTTTTTTGGAAGGGGGGATGATATTTCATTACTTAGCTTCTGATTACAATTGTAATTGGAATCCCATTAGATCAGCTTTGACCTTTTAATATGCAGTTGTCCACAATATTTTTTGATAAATGATGGTTCTACGTCAAATATCTCTTGCTGAGATTACTTCACAATTTTTCCTTCGCCTTTTTTCTGTGATTTATTTTTGTAGAATGTAAAAAAAATATCACGCATATTGTACTTGTTCGTGTATGTTTCCCTTAGGACATATGATAAGCCGTGTCTGTAGGTCTGAACCTCACGATCATAGTAGGAACGACAAGAAAACAGAAAGGAATATTGTTTCTAGAATTATAGGTATGAAAATGGTGCTGGGACACGGGATCTCATTGTTATATTTCATACTTGAAAAAGTTCACACAATATTGACTAACAATTCTATGCAGATCTTAAACTAAATCATTCACCGCCGAAGGTTCATCTCAGTGTTAAACTATACTTTCTAACCAACACTAATACATTGAAAATTATAAAAATACAGCAACATTTTTAATAACGTTCTATCATCTTGTGATTTATCACTATCACAATTTTTTACATTTACTCTTAATATATATATAAAAATTTCTTAAAAGATTTTAATATAATTATACAATTGGTTTTCTAAATAGTAAATTTAAAAAATATTACTTTTGACATTTAATTTTATGTAAATATAATTGATTATTATAATTGCAATAATGTCAGTTGAAGTTACAAAGGAAATATTTTCAATTTTATATTATTAATTTAATATATAAATATATTTTAATATATTCTTGGAAATATTTTCTTTATTATATTTCAATTACTTTAAATGAAATTACAAATTTAATATTTATAATGTTTATCAATCAAAATACTTAATTTTCAATTAAATATAAAGTCTTAAAATGATTACCTAAATTTTTAAAAATGACTTAAGTTTAAATAAGAATATTACTTTATCAAAATTAAAAAGTGTGTAACGACTTTCAAAATATCACATAATATTAAAAATACATATGGAAATTTTGAGAAACAGTGTTTAAACCATTGCGTCTTTGATAAAAATTCTAAAATTTGTTGTTTTATAAGAAATTTCTGTACTTTTAATGTAAATATCCGTAACCGACACCTATGGGTGTAGTTTCTTTTTATTTTATTATTTTTGTTGTTTTCAATTTTCTTAATTAACTTAATGTTACATTAGACATTTGTATAATTAAACGAAAGTTTAAATCTCACTCCAAAACATATCTTGTATCTTCTTTACTATTTTTTTAAACATATATAAATATAGTATTAACAATGGATCGATTAATGATATAATTCTGGTACAATTTCGAATTGATTTTATCTTTATTGCTTAATATACATATACAAATACATTGAAGATGCTTTACGTTTCAATTAATGTAATTTGGGACTACAATCCGATCTTAAAAGTAATGCTTCCATTAGGAAAATATAGACGTATAGCGAGACGTTAAACCTTTTAACACAAAGTTGAATGTTGTAATAATAGTTAACGACTGGAACTTTATAAAATTAGTTTTGAGAAAATCTGTACATGTGCGTAATTATAAAATGTATTTGTTTCTACAAAATATATCATTTATAAAAAGAAGCATTGATCTTTTTACTCATTGAGTTTCTTTTGATATAATAAAATATTTGAGAAAAAATAATTATAAATACATTTTTAATTTTTATGTTTTAACTCCATCAGTGCCGTGAGTATGTTGGTGGGTTTATTTAGATATGTTCGTAATAACATTGGAAGTTCAATAATACTTTAAAAAAGTAAGTTCTATTTGAAATCGATAAATTTTGATAGTATCGGAAAAATTTTACTAGCGTTTTCCACGAAATAGTCCTTATATGGTATATTCCGATAAACGGGGTTCAATGCAGGTTAAGTTGAAGAGTTTACTATGAAGACTGAGTAGTTCGATGTGGTGCTGTAACCCTTTGACATGAAACTTATTCTCGCGACATGATGTTTCGGCTAAAGTTTCATATCCGTTAACATAAAGTTACATCCTTGAGAATAAGAGATCAGGTATATTCTCGGAGGAACGAACCGGTTGTCAAATAGTAACGTTTCTCCAGGAAAGACAGATTTATCTATAAGTCAGCTGAGATGAAACGAGCGGTGACGTACAGAACTTTGCAAGAATACAAAAAAATTTCCTCTTGGCTATGTGACTTATATAATAAATAGTCATAATTTTATAACCGGCAACCGTAACCCCGTTAATCGTTGTTTAATTTTTATTTTTTTTTACTAAAAACTGATGGGTTTTTCAGTTTAGTTTGTTTTTTTTTAATTTTTGCTTCATAATATTTGAAATGACCCTATATAATTTGAAATAATTAGTTGAATAAAAAAAAAACCTAATCCCGTTCATACTCTACAATATTAACATTAACACGTTGACTGCGTCGTTCATTTTACACGACTCGTCACCGATTACCCTCACGGCGCGGTGGTCAAGTCGAGTGCCCGTCAACGTATTAAACTAACAATAATCATCAAAGAATATGTTGAAAGTCGTAACACACTACGATTAAAGTTTTAAAAAAAAAAAAAAAAAAGAATGGTAAACGTTGAAACGGTAGAATAGTATAGTATAGAATAGAATAGAATTGAGCAGACACGGATTGTGTGTGTTGTGGCGTGCGCAGATAAATGGCGTGTGCGTTGCGGGCGCGAGCGCGGGAGTCGGTGCCTCGGTATGCGGATCGTCCGGCACGAGCGCGTCGTCTACCCGAGGATCAGATAGCAGACGGGTAGACGCCGTTCGTCGTTCGCGCTCCCAAGGTACTCGAAAACTGCACAAGTGTCTCTCCACCGCCTCCTACAGCGAGGAGGCGCCCACCGCGCGCCTTCAGACCTCTATCTCCGCACAGCACACGCTGCTTGTCACCAGACAGTATTGCAGTTTTGGTAGTACAGTCACCTACAAAATATTATTACTACATATTCTATTTCTTTTTTTTATTATTATTATATATTATAAATACATATATATATATCATATTTATATTATTATTATTATTATTATCATAAAAATAAAAAAGTGGTTGTCTTTCTTTCTATAAATATATATATATATATATATATATATATATATATATATATATATATATATATATATATATATATTCTTTTACTTCATTTTCTATTTGCTACTTTTTTGTTTTTATATTTTGTATATATTCTTTGTAACTTTATTATACTATTATAGTAGTCTTGATTCTATATAAATATACTATTTAGTAAATTTTTGATAGTCGTATTTAAAACAGAGACATCTGTAACGATTTAATAATGATAATTCGCGTTTTTGATATCGATTCACAATTTTAAATACTATTCAAAATAAAAAAAAATAAAACTTCTTATTTTTAATATATATATATATATATATATATATATATATATATATATATATATATATATATATATATATATTATTACAGTATAAATGTGATAAAATTTTAATATTTACTTTTTGTACTGTGTACGTTTAAACTATTTTATATATTTAAAAGTTTATTATTTTCAGATATCTATGATAAAATAGAACATAAAAATTACGATATTAACTACAAGTTTGAATAAACTATTATTTACTGTATTTTCTAATATCATAATGATTTTGTAAATATTTTTTATCACCTGATATTTTAAGTTCAATATTATGAAATATACTATTAGTTTTCCCAGTCTTCCGAATTTCATAAGATGTTCAAAGTTTATATATCTTTTCTTTACCATTTAATCGTAATTTTTTTGTCAAATAAAAATGTTTATGGCTTATTAATGATGGATCAAATCTAAGAAATGTCTATATTACTATAAAAATATTAATTTCTGAATTTAATTCTTTCAATATTCTAAACTTAATAAACTTATATTTTATTTACTAAAATGTTTAATCGGAACTACTTCAATATAATTTTTCTACTTTATTCTCAGATTTATGTTCTGCGAAAATTGTTAATTTTAATATTTTCGTTGCTAAGATTGTTGAGTAGTGCTGTAGTATATTATATTTTAATTATTTTCAGATTATATCATCTCATCTTTAATTCATGTTGAATTATAATTATATATATTTTTATTTTTCCTATGCGAATCAAGACTATTATGATATTAAGATTATATTTAAAGATAACTTAATATTAATATTCACTTAATTATTTATGATATCGTTAAATATGAAAGCAATAATAAATATCTGATATACAAAATAATATAAACCCGACGAAAAACACATCTTGAATTACTAAAGCAAAATGGTCAAGTAAATATCTTTATTTTCTATTCTTATATATTCAGTTGATTTTAAAAAATATTATTTATTTTGTTTTAAATTTCTCTATTCTATGATAAAACTATATTTATATAATATTTTAATTGTAAATTATAGTTTCGGTTTCCTTTTCTTGCTATAACTATTTTTCATATCTATTTCGAATGGCACGTTAATTTTATTTTTTCTCTTACATGAATAAAATACATTTATTTATTTATTTGTATTTATATTGTTATGATGATAAGTTGATAAGTATTTACATATAATAATAATATTGTGAAATATTTCAATGAATTACCAAATTTTGTTATTTTAATTTTTTTGACGCTTCTTAATTAATTTCCATCAAAAACATTATTTTGTTTAGATTTATGATAATTTAATACCATTTTTTCATCATTATTATTATTTGCAATAGAATTTTTGTATATATGTATTTTTTTAAATATTTTCAGATCGGAATCATATAATAGGTAAAGATGCTATTTTATTTTAGTTTTATCGATCCCCATAGTAAATTCCATTCATCCTAATTTGTTATATGTGTTATTTTTGTTCCAATATCGTTTTATTTTGCTCACAACAAATGGAAGGATTAGCAGTAAATATTTTTTTGTTCATTAAAGAAAAATATTAAAAAAAAAATGTTTATTTATTTATTTATTACGTTATGGAGTCACGATAATAACACGCATCAGTGGCGTAACAATCAAGGTAATTAAAACAATTTTATACAATATTTTCCCATTTTTAACTCCAATAATAAACTACTAATTGTCAAAGGCACAGGATTTGTTCACATTTTTGTTTTTCATGATGAAAATACTTTTGCCAGCACTTGTACGCCGATATGATGCTGCAAATCTTTGACAGTTTAGCAGTTTATTTTTAGAGTCAATCTGAATTAGAATTTCAATCCTTTAATTTATTATATATTGCCGTTAACTCGTAATTGTATTATATTATTTTACTTATATTTCTTGAGTTGTAATACTTGGTTACGCCACTGACTATCGATTTTATTTCCGAGTGGTAACCACGCTCCTTTCTATTTTTTCCTTAAATTCTGTGTTATTGTGGCTCTATATGTTACTACATTTGTCAACTTTTTTATATCATAAAATATTAAATGATTTATAAAAGATTTGAAAATAATATGTTTAAATTAAATAAGGATTAAATAAACTCTATTTAAATCTACACGCTATCGTAGTAAGTGTTCTTCTCACATGCAGTAGTATTTGAAAATTTATTTAAATGTCCTTTTTTACTTTATATTCTGATATATTTTTTCTAAACTTTTATTTTTTGAAAACACCCATTATTTTTTAGAAGATGCACATTGCAATAGATTCAATCACCACTTCTTCAAATCAATGTTTTGTTCTTCAAATACTTTATAATTATATAATACCTCTATTTTTATATGTAATATTCGAACATCGTTCGAATAAAATAAATGGCATGTTGTAGTTCTTTTTTTCTTATAAAGGTGACGTACTATCCAAAACTATACATATATATTGATCTATATTTCATTTCCTCTCCATAAATGAAAAAATCTATCAACTCTCTGAAACCTTTTTTGACCGATATGTATGTGTGTGCTGTTTTAAACAAATTAAAAAGAATCCTTATCTCTCAATATAATAACGTGTTTCCGTAATCTGTTATATTCTGTTCTGATTTTTGTGTTTTAATTCCTATCTATTTTTGTTTCTTATAGAAATGTTTTGATTTTTTTCATTTTTCTTTACCTTTAGCAATTCAAATTTGCTTAATAATATTTTTATTTTGCATTTAAACTACACATTTTGTAATCATTTAATGCACTTAAATTTTAAATTAGCAAATTTGATTCAGTAACAAAAAAAAATATTGAAAATAAATTACAAGCTAAATTTAATAAATATTTGAAATCCATGTTAAAACTTGTTCTAAAAATTTTGCATAAATTTTTAAATTAAAAAAAAAATGACGAATAAAATTTAATCCCTATGTTCTATTTTCTGTTTTTAATGTCTTATTTTAGGTCATATTACTTTATTTCGATATAAAGTATTAAAAATTATGTTAGATTTTTGTTATAATTTGAATTAATTATATAATTTAATTACTTATTATATTTTTAACATCATATGTGATTTATCTAATCTGATAGATTTTGATATATGGGGTTATAATTCAGAAAAAATGGCTTAAAATTTATTTTGAAATAATTAGTTTAGTTTTATACATGGATTTGAAATATAATAATAAATTCAAATTAAATTTAACTATTTTAAATATTTATTTTCAGTGATTTTTTGAAATTTCAGTTTAATTAAAATAAGAAAAATGAATAAATTTTAATTATAACAAATCAATAATCTTTATGTTAATTCAGAATATGACAGATTAATACTAAATATGGTTATTTTTAAGTTTAAATATGTAACCTAAAATATATTAATCTACAATAAGTGAATGTATCACACGTTTTCTTTGTTTTTCAGCAATTTTATTTATTATGTTTTTAATTTTATATTCTCAATATAAACACACATTTCTATGATATATGATTGTAAATTTATGTTTTGTATAAAAATATGCATGATAATTAATAATGTATGCTTTTCCTCAATTGCATGTCTTTATGTTACAAAGCACAAGTTTTTTTCTTACTTTTTATCGACAAAAATCATTATTGTAAATAATTGTTAATTTGATTAAATTTATTTTTAACTGGCATATTTATTAAAAATAATTTAAATATAATTTTAAGTACTTTTGAGACTATTATCATTGACGCTTTTCAATAAAATAAATATTTGACTCATAATTTTATTTATGTATTATGTATATTATATTATATATACAAAAATTCTTTAATTAGATATAAAATGGTTGTGATAATATTATTTTAATTTTGAATCAAAGATTCTTATACAATGTAACATCACTATAATAATTTATTAAATTAAATTAAATCGTGTAAAATCATTATAATGTTATGGATAAGTATTATATAAGAAATTTAATTTAAAAAAAGTACAAATAATTTAAATATGAATAATATGCAATGAAATAATTTGTTTTGAATGAAATATAATTTTATGTATATTTTATGCATGATTTTGTATTATTTTTTTAATATAGATTTATGTGATTTTGTGTAGTTTGTTTATTTTTCTTCACAAGGTGATTTACTAAACAAAAAATGATGCGATTTTATTTTTTTCTATTTATTTTTTAATGCATGTTCTGATGCTTTCGTATTATTATCGACTAACAACTGTAAATTATTATGATCACTTTTTACTAACATTTTTATCGTGTATTAATTATACATGTTTATCATTAATGGGGTAATTTTCATTAATTATTATAAATGGTTGCTAATTATTACTGCTTTTCCCTGCCTGTTTGTTGCATAACATTATGTACAAAAAGCACTCAAATTTTAAGAATTGTGTCAAAAAAATCTTTATTAAAAATATTTTTTTTTAATTTTATTTAAAAAAATATATAATTGAGTGATTTTTGTGTTTTGATAACCCTTTTCGTAAAAATACATTAATATGAGAATTTTTATTCATTATTATTTTTATATTTTAAAAAGCTTTACAAGTATATAAAATATAACTATGTAAATGTGTTTTTTTATGTTTTGCAATATCACAGAAACACTCGTGTTTTAACCTTAAACCCCGCATAATGTACATTTATTAATAAATACATATTTATTAATACACCAGTAGCACATTCACTTAATATTTTGAAAAAAGATGTACAAATACATTGATTTATACCAAAATATACATATTATATATTGTTTATTTTATTAAGGATCTCATATATATTTTATGTATTTGCTCAGTTGTATCGTAGTGTAGAGTAATAAAAACATAGTATATATGTGCCGTCATAATTATATTAGCACTACAATAATTGTTTAAATATATCATATATACACATCATGCTTTAAATCAGCAAAGTTTAAAGAGAGCAATATGTTATAGCATTTTATTTAACATTAAATGTTTACAGTGGAAGTTTAGAAAAGTATCATGCTTTAATTCTTTTTAATTTAAAAAATTCTATTTCTGGTAGTTTAAATATTTTTAGATATATTTTAATGATATTTAAAATATTTTTTTAATGAATTATATTTAAAATTATTACACGTCAACTACATCTGTTATCGACCTTTAGAATTTATTTATTTATTTTAATCTGACTTGGATTTCGTATACGCAAATTCATCAAAAAATTATATATTTGTATAAATTACAATGATAATTTAAAAACAATATATGAAATATTAATAACATACATATTTGGCTTTACAAAAAAAATACTTTGTATACACATGTATATAAAATCAAATACATCAATTTTCATTAATAATTAATACGTCATAACGATTTATATATTATAGTATTTTTATTATTTTTAAATAATAAATATTCAACATATTTTGGTGGAAACGCTTTGAAGTTTTGCATTTAGTTTGCTTTCGCTCCATTTTAATTGTATTGTATGTTTGTATTATATGTATGTAATACGATCAGTATTTAGTCTTTAAAACAATAAACAATATATTTTTACATTTTGCAAATTCAATGTAATTGTACATGAATTACATTAAAATTTGTATTAAGCATTTTTGTTTTTCTTCGTTTTAATGTATATATTCTTTGCATTTTTAATGTCATTAAATTAATGGAAAAATTATTATTTTTCAATTTACTGGCCGTGTAGACAAGTTGGATAGTTCATTTTCAAGATCACGTTCGAGCAGTATGTCGAGTCTTGAAAATATATCAACAGAAGCTGTACAATGCTTGGCATTCGCCGATAGTTATACTAAGAAATCAGGTATGATATATTTTATATAATATTTATTTTAAAAATATTATATTTTTTATTTAAAATGATCGTAAAGTTTATAAAATTTTTAATCACACTCAATTTATTATTATTTTTTATTTTGGTTATAGATCCATCTACTTTATTGCCAACTTTATGGGTAGGAACAAGTTTAGGTTCAGTTTTAACAGTAATGATAAATCTTCCCGAAGCTGAAACTCGACAAGCACAACCAGTTGTAGTATCAATTATAGGTTAATCGAGATATCATTCATTTTTATAATAATATTTTATCATTTCATTACATTTTTTTTTGACAATTAGAATATAACATATTTATTTATTTTTTATTCATTCGCATAGGTGGGCCAATATTCAGGTTAAAAGGTTCAATTCTTACAATGTCATTTTTAGACTGTAATGGTGCTCTTATACCATATGCATTTGAACCGTGGAAAGATGAAAATAAAGAGGTAATTATTGTATTTTTAATACAGTTTGTGTTTTTAAGTTGATCATTGATTAGTAATTGAAGTAACATTTATATGAGTAAATTCTAAGAGTATCCTTTCGTTAGTTTTTATTCACAAAAAAAAATGAGTACAATTTCAGAAAATTAAAAAAAATGTAATACTTTAAGTACATATAGACTTTATATCCAATTGTTATAGTTAAAGTATTTTAATGTTCTAATTCTTAATAGTGCATGAAATAATCTTACTCTTTTCTTGTGTAACTAATCTGTCTTCTTATTAAATATGCAAATTTTGTGTTCTGACAACACTCACATACTATATGTATCAAATATTTCCTTGTCGTACATAAATTAATGGTAAATCTATGTTTTCTCTCAATTACACCCCTTCTATTGCACCATATCTTCTTCAAATAATAGTAATTATCATTAAAAAATTATCTCGTATATAGATTTTCTTTAAATTATATGTTATATTTTGTACTGAAGTTTATTTCACCTAATTGTTAATTTATGTATTCTTCTTTGTTGATTCCATATTGAAATTAACATTAGACAATCCTTTAATTTTAAATGTGCATCGTTGATTAATTCATTTATGAAGATTCCATTGATATTTGCATATTTTTAGTGATGTCTTTTTATTAAAAAATATCACATTTTAGTTTTCACCCGAAGATATCACTGATAATAATTGTAGATATTAGAATATTTTCAAAATTTTAGTGTGGAATCAATGATAAATAGAATTTGCTACGTAATATTTATTATAGTATAATATTTATATTTACAATATATTTAAAAATAGACATATTTTGATATACATTAAATTTTAACACATTGCATTTATTATATAATCAAAACACATTTCAAAGCACCAACAATATATACACTATCACTGTGTTTATATATTTTTTTGATATATCACGATTTTAATATGCAATAATTGAAAACAAATATTTTTTGTTAAAATAAAAAAGCGATATACTATATATAATATGCATTGTAAAAAATGTATTTATTTATATAAATTGTACAAGCATTATTTTTTTTCTCACAACGAAAATCTACAAACGACACCATAACACAAATATACACACAATTAAACAGCTACATAAAAAAACTACCTAATTTTTAAGTAATATATTGTATGACAAAAATTGTTTGTGGTTATAAATACATTATAAACGCTTTCCAACCTGGGACAGCGTTGGGCTATGGTACTTAATAGGGTAAGTTTTGAGTGCTTCTAGAAGTGCATATACTATATATATATAAATGTGTCAAAAATGTGAATGTTTTTGCCAAAAAGCTACTTGCTAGTTACATTGATTAATGTTGCATTCCAATTTAAAATTAATGTACTACCATTACTACTATTATTTAATTATATTATTATTATTATTGTGATATCGTATGTATACACACTAACGTGTATGTATGTGTGTTCAACTCTTATATATATATATATATTTACACGTGTGCACACAAATACTCACATACATAAATAATGTATTTTATTTTAATTTTTTTATGCATTCGTTATTTGTAATATTAATGTTTACAGTAAGATTGTTACAAACTTTATATTGAAATATATCTACTAATCGAAAATTTAATTGTGTACTATAAAAAAATAATTGTATAATTAATTCTATACTAATTGAAAATTTATATCATTCATAATTTAGAACGATATATTTTCGTCGAAGCCTAAAAATCATTTTGTGACGACTCTCAATTTCTGCATTCATATAAAAATTTGCCTGAAAAGATTTGCAAATATAAAAGCTGCCCCAATACAACGATAAAATGATTTTACAAATAACAAATGTATTTTCTATAATTTGTTATCAAATAATATATAAGGTTTTTCAAAAATGAAAATACATGTATTTGTGTGTGTGGGAGTTCTATATTTTAAGTTATATATGTGTGCGTTTCTATGTATGTACGTGTGTGCGTGTGTGTTAAAATATAATAATTAACCTTCATCCAGCATGAACGAAGACTGGGTGTTCCGGTAGCATGAAGTGTAATTACTAATATAGTTGTGTATTTCTGGGGTTCAAGGGTTTCCCTCCGTTTTTCTTATGTGTTTTTCTTTTTCTGAACCTTATAAATATGTGTTTCCCTATTATATATATATATATTTTATAAGTATAAACGTCGAATTTTTTTAATATTTTGATGTTAGGTTTTTAAGAATAAAAACATGAAATATATCTATTTGTATATTTATATATAATATTTTATGATTATGGTGTTTATAAATATATATATTTAAATATAAAAAAAACAGCCTTAGGAACTGGATGCTTTTTTATTTTTATGTGTGAAAATATTGTATAGAAATCTAGAAATAGAAAAATATACAACGATAGATTAACGTTTTATGCATGATAAAATTATTAACAAAAAATTGTACATGATATATGAATGCTAGAATTTTAAAAACTAATTGAAATGAAATTTATAGAAATTTTTAATATTTGTCTGGCATTAAAATTTAATAAAATAATTTCTAATTTAACTTCTGAAATGGTAATGTCATCGGTACAAATAACTCTTAATTCTTTTAGTTGTTTTCGTTTATAACTATTTCTCTAAATTTATTTTTTCACACACACACACACACACACACACATAATCACTCGTACATACATACATACTCAAACACTTGTTCGTAAAGTGTAGGATTTTTATTTTGAATCAATAAAAATATTTTCAACAGTAGTTTTATATGATAATGAAGAAATTTAATTGGTGTCCATAATAATGAATTGACATTGGAAATTGTGTAAATAAAACATATATGTTAGTGAAGAATGCTTCCAAACAAAGCTTCTTAGGTTGTTTAAGATTTAGATTTTAGATGAAGGTAGTTTATATATATATATATATATATATATATATATATATATATATATATATATATATATATACCATATATGTATGTATATGTATATATATATATACCATATATGTATGTATATGTATATATATATATATATATATATATATATATGTGTGTATACATGTATGTATATATATATATATATGTATGTATATGTATATATATATATATATGTGTGTATACATGTATGTATATATATATATATATATATATATATTATTTACACAGATGTGTATGTGACTGTAAACAGGTCAATTTGCTAAAAATAATAATTTATCAGTCAAATTTTTTTATAATATTTATGGGTATTTAATGTATAAAGTGAACTAAATGGCTATAATATATATTATTATATTATATGAACAATTACTATTCAAATTTATGATTGAATACTAATTGAAATATCGATTAATATTATATTATTATTAATATACTTGACGTAATAATTTAGTTGCATTTAAGTGTATTTTAGATCACTAGAATACATTGTGCCTGTCTCTATTTTAAGATGTTTAATATATAGTTAACTTTCTTTTTTTATATTTTTTTTCAATATAAAATTTTTAAATTAATATAAGAATTAGCTTTTTATTTTTTTTCTATTTTTCATTGATATAATTTATTGTGAAATATATTTTTTCATCTTTTTTAGAATTCAAATTTGACTGCTAAATTTGGAATTTTATCAAATATAAAGCTTTTATAGATGCATATACACGTATATCTATTTAAACATAATATTTAAATAAATATTTTTTAATTATTTTGAAGTGAAATAGATATTATATCATTCAGATAGTTAATAATCCACATCGCAAACTCGATCACAGCGTGTTAAAACAGTAAAGTACAGCATGATTACAATAATAACATGCAATCACAATATAAATACTGTCGCTGAAATTTCACAATGCTTGCATTTTTTTTTCAGATACCTCACCAGAACAGCTTACTTATAAAATGCACTACTAAATAACATGAAACTCTTTTTTTAATCACTTTTTTAAAAGCTTCGCCTGATTGTTTTGACAAAAATAAATATTGAATCTTTTCTATTTTTATAAAGATATTTTCAAATTTTTCTATTTATCTTTTTTATTTATCAGTGTTTGCCATTATTTGTGGAAGTCGTGAATTTATCTATGGGATTATTTTTTTATAATATAAGTAAATAAATTATATTTCTTACTTATATACATAACATTTATATGTATCAATGATACTATTATGTTTTTTACATAAAAATTTAGAAAATTTTAAAATTATTATTTATAATACATATAGATTGCTTTATCAAAATTTATTCAATGAAAACCTTTTCATATTATGTGATGCATGCCTGTACAGGCATGGAATGTATTATTCTGAAATTTTGAATTGATAGGATGAATAGTTAATTCTAATTAGTAAATATAAATGATTAAAGTCAAAGTTTTATTTCACTGAAACGCAGTATCTGAAAAAGAAGTCTGTTTCAAATTAGATAAATTATTAAATAATTGTATATACTATAATTTAAATTTATTTATTGCACTTAAATTAGAATTAATTTTTAACAAAATACTATTTTCGACAACAGATGTCGCATTTTTCTGATAGTGCGCGCACATAATACTAAATTTTGATCTTTTATTTACTTTTTTTATTGTGTTATTTTTGTTTATTTATTAATTTAATATAAAAATGTAAATATAATTTGTATAAACGGTGTCAAATATTATGTAGCGTACAGCGACATTCTACGTACATCTGTGTGGTCGTGGTCCTATCTGTATATTACACTATACAGTTTAATTATCCAAATTAATGCTGATTCATCGAATTTTCAGGGTCGAGAAAAGCGAGATCGTACACCAACAAAACAACAGAGTAGCGGAAGTGGAAACAGCAGCCGAATGAGTCCAACTCCTGGTGCTAGCTGTAGTGATAGTGGGTTATATTCTGATAGACAATTCGTTGTAATAGCATCAGAGAAACAAGCCAGGGTTGTCGCTTTACCAAGTCAAAACTGCGTTTACAGACAACAGCTAGTTGACACTGATTTTGTAGTCAAAGCTGAAATTGTCAGCATGAAAGGTACATTTCAAATTTAAATTATTTTTTTATTTTTAAATCAATTTAATAGTTCATAATTAAAATATTGTAATATTTTTGTGATAATTTTATATTATAGATTTTATAGAATTTTAAAATGAATATGTACAAAAACCTGATATTATTAATGATAATATATATTGATAAGACAAACACTATCTGTAAAAAAAATATGTATATATGTATATATATATATATATATATATATATATATATATATATATTACTTTTTTTTACAGATAGTGTTTGCCTTATTTGCTACGTTTCTTCAGGACACTTATTTGCATATAGCCTTCCATCATTGAGACCGCTTATTGACATCAATTTTCTACCATTGTCAGAATTAAGGTATTTGATTTGCTGAAAAGTTAAGCAACTAACTCCTATTTTTATCAATGATTAACAAAACAATTTCAATAATCATATAGAAACTTAAATGACAATCAATGTGTACACCAATTTAACACACAATTTATACACTTAAAACATTGCAGATCGTTAGGTGGGATCATATGATGATTAATATTAATAGATAAAAAGAGTACATTGATTTCTATATAAAACCGTTGTTTGTCAATAGTACATATATTAAAAAAAATCTTTCAATTTATAATCACCATAATCCAATTAAATTACATGTGACCCTTTACTTAGCGTTCGTTCCCGAAACTGCTTTCAGCATAGTGTTTGTGACGCTATTTTATTTTACAATTAATACTATCATATTTTAAGTAATATATCTATATTATAAATATAATATAACTGAATTAATTCTTATACTTTAAATCAATATAATATAACGATATTGGCAATTTTGTGAATTATTTTAATTATTATGAATGCTACAAAAATTAAGACATAGTTTAAAAATAGAGTATTTTAAACTATAATATAATAATTTTATACAAAATATTTAAATAATGCATAAATTTAAAAAGTTTATTCTTAAATATTTTCAATTAATAAAACAGTTGTTTTCCTTGAAAACTTAAATCTATTACTATATACAAATAATAATTTTAATTGACCTGTTATATTTACATATTAATATTATAGAAATAAAGTGATTATATTTAATATTATTACCAATTATATTGCTATTATTTTAATGCACACTCGCATTTACACAGCTATAAAGTGATAGCAATATACTAGTATTTATATATTATAATAATGGCGTCATATTCACAACACCGTGAACAGTTTACAGAACACGCCCTAAACCGATTAGAACCTGGAATTTTTTTGAATGTTTTCCCATATTAATATTTTTACACAGGTCATAATTAAAATCCACCATTTTTTCTGATGATTAATATTATATAAAATAGTTATATCAATGTTAGTGTTGTAATAACATCTAACAAATATTTTACAAGTTATGGCAAAATTCATATTTTTATTTTATTAGTTTTTCTTTTTTCATAAATTTTCAAATAATATTTAAGAGTTTTCATGAATTACGTATGAAATTTGCCACTACAACTTGCACTTTTCAAGACCAAACAGTTGCATCAACGCTACCTAACATTACCTAAAAATTGTGTATATGCATATAAAATTGTCATGCACCTGAAGAGTGGCAGTTTTCAGCTTCATATTCATCTGTTTTGTAATTTTTTATCTCATATTCATGATAATGCTCCTTTTTTATATTTTATTGCACCAATGTTTGAATAGTGAGATGAAAGCTGTCATTTATCATATGTTTAAAAAGATTAACTAACAATATATTAACTCTTAAAATAATATTAATTGTTGTTGAATTTTGAAACAACTTTATTATTGTTAGTTAATTTCTATGTATTTTCTTAATAAGGTGATATTCAATTTTTTTTCTTTTTTAATATTAAAATTATCAATAATTGTTTAATAATTTTAAAGTTTAACTAAAAATCTTATTTAAATATTATAAAATTAAGAAAAGAAATCTAATTAATCCTTTACTTTTTAATCGAATATCATCTTGTAGTAGCTAAATTTTCCTTTTCAACTAATTCAATATAATTCACCCTTTTTAACTTGTTTAGAGAGAGAGCACCCTATCGGCTGTTTTGATTTAATTTTAATTTTTATTTTAACCGTTTTTATAACATTTTCCATTTTATTTCTCGTTATTATGCTCCTTTAACTCTTGTTATGATTTCAAGTTTTCAATGCCATACGTTATTGTTATTATTATTAATACACAAAATATATTAAATTTGCTTTGATGTAAATATTTGTAAATGAAATTAACACTAATAATATATAAATCATGTGTAAATGAAAATAAAATTAATAATTCATGCATCACTAACTAGATAATATACTCTCCACCACATCATCGAGAATACTGTGATTAAAATTACACTTAAATGATGATTTTAGTTATTTTTTGTAAATATATTTGAGAATTAAGATGTTAAATTTGAGAATAAAAAATGGGTATGACATGTGAAGACTGAAACTAATTTAAATTAATCAAAAACATAATTTTGTGTTATTTTTGGACCTCCCTATTTCTTTTCCCCTTATGGTTTATAGTTTTGGATAGAATGAATCTCAATACAAATACTAGTAAATCCATCTATTTGATACCCAATAATTTTTATTACGACTATCAGTTGCTTATACGATGGCTGACGAGTCCGCTCTCTTTCTTCTCTTCAAGCCATTATTTATTTATTTAGAAAAATATTCTTTCCAAAAATTCCATGTGACCATTAATATGATCTATATTTTTTTGGTTTTACCACCTGTAATAACTTGCTGTTTGTACGTATGTATGGTTTGTGCCGTGTGTAGTTTCCAGACACAGTGCAAACAGGGAGGGATTGTAGATCCAATGCTGTCCATTTGGGGACAACAGCTCATAGTTAACGAGGATACTGACCAGTAAGTCTCATGATATAACACTAGGTACACAAGCACCCCAGTACCATTAATATATATTATATATAATATATCTATATACTATATCAGTATTAATCACTTTTAATTGCGATATAAACGTTTGGTACATGCAGAGTGGTTCAAGAATAATATATGCTTTTACAAGTTAGAATATCTTTCAATAAGTATTAATTAAAAATTTTAAATAAATATCGTTTAAAACTTCATTCGAGACTACTTAAGTTTTATACTAAATTAAGTTTTTATTAATTCAGCCCAGACGACTTGAAAAATAATAATATATAATTAAGCACACTTATTTTTAAAAGATAAATGAAAAAAAATATTTTTCGTGTATTAATAAGTAAAAAAAATATAGTTTTATTCTAAATTTCAAATAAGATATATAAATGGGTTTTAACATTCTATTTATTAAAAATTTTAATTAATACTTTTAGAGAAATATCCAATTGGTAAAATATATTTTTTGAGCTACTTCTGCTTTTAAAGTAATTATTTTTTCTACACGATCGATACATATTTATACATACATACACAATTTGAAAATGAACATACAAATATTATGTAAAGTATCCAGCGTTTTATAACTTGAAAGTATTTCATGCTGATCAAATATTGTTTTTAGACATTGTTTTGCTTGCTATACATATTTTATTATATAATTTGTTGTAACATTGCTATGTAACATATATATATATATATATATATATATATATATATATATATATATATATATATATATATATATGTGTGTATAGGGAAGGTTCATATAAGTTATAACATTTTTAAATTATTTTTTAATTGTTTTATACAAAGTGTAATGTGAATGATGGGATTTATTTTAATATTCATTAATATTTTTAAAGTAATTTGACTTTTGATTATTCAATTAAAATACAAATATACATACCAAATATACTAACACAATATAATATTATACAAAAGCACATTAAAGTATACTATTGTAGAAGAACACAAATAAATACAGACTTAAAAATGCACTTAAATAATCTTGAGGTCTTGATTCAATGCATTTGGTGATTTTATTGTATTGATGATTTTTATATTGAATTTATTGTATTATTATTTATATTATATTATATTATATATATATTCATGCATAAATAATATAATGTACATCTTTTTCATCTTATTCTATCATAACTTTTGAGATGACAGATTTAAATAAATAGAAAAAAGCATAACATTTTTTTGGAGCAGAAAAGTTGCAGTTGATTTTCGCTTACATAATTTGGTATTATTATTATTGCACGATGGATTATATATGATTTCATTTTTTGTTTAAAATTGAGTGTAATTAGATAATTGTACTGCTTTTTCACTATAAAAACGAATATAATTTTCATACAAACTCTCTGTTGTTATTGGAGAAAAAAATAAATTTACCGTTATAATTAATAATATACTATACATATAAATTTAATAATTGTATAGAAACATTTTTTTCTCCGATTAAAAATTATATTTTGGCAGAGTGTATTTGTATGTAAAAACATACTAATATTAAAATTCTTAATTGATCGCGTTCTTTTCATAACAATCTCGATCAATTTTTTTTAATCTTTAACTGTTCTGCACATATCTAATTTATTATTATTATCTTTCACACTTTCTTTTAAATGTTTAACATGCACATAACACAATCTAAATTTCTTTGTGGCATGTTATCAATGTTATTATATATATATTTGTAAATGAAGTAAAAAGTAAACCTTAAATGCACAAATTTGAATAATTAAAAAATACAATTAGCACTTAACAATACTAACTAAAATATGATAAAGTGAAAATAAATATGCATACAATAACGCTTATATGATAACATGATTTTTAATAATATCTCAAAATGATTTCAGGATAGCAAGAACATTTTGTTTTAGCAATAAAGGTCATGGTTTATATTTATCTTCTCCTAGTGAAATTCAAAAATTTACTGTAGACAGTGAATTTAGG
Organism: Leptonema lineaticorne; assembly: GCA_024500535.1. Taxonomy (NCBI): domain Eukaryota; kingdom Metazoa; phylum Arthropoda; class Insecta; order Trichoptera; family Hydropsychidae; genus Leptonema; species Leptonema lineaticorne. The sequence goes on from JANIJI010000009.1 coordinate 6,427,905, forward strand.
TAATAAAATAATATAATTCTTCTTCATGTTTTTTTTTCTTTTTATAATAATTTAAATTATTTTTAATATGGCAGTTATTAATAAATTGTTATGTATAGTCAGCCCCCTTTATTAATGTTAATTGTGCTTAATTTTTGTTTTCTACATTTTTATTCAACAATTCATAATAATTATTTTTTACGTATGTTGAAATCGTTTAAAATTGAACACTAATTGCAAACGAAACGAAAGTTTAATAAATATCAGCAAATGATAATATTTACTCATAATGTGAGATATATATTATATTTCTTCTTATAGAGAAAGTAAATAACATCGATTCTTGGTTGTAAAGCCAAAAAAATATTTTATAATATTAATATTATTATTTAATACTTGCAGTCAATCTGTAAATGAAATGATGGGTGAATTATTCCTTCCTCGTGATATGCCAGAACCTCCTAAAGAAAGTTTCTTCAAAGGTTTATTTGGAGGAGGTGCTCGCCCGCTTGACCGAGAAGAATTATGTATGTGTTAACAATTTTTTTTTCGTTGTTTCTACGTATGGATTGAATTATTTTATTTTATTTTTTTATAGTTGGAGAAGGAAGTGGTAAACCGAACAGATCAGTAGCTAAACAAATTCCAGTACCATCTGCAAATTTGGAGCAATTAAACTCTAGAGCTTCGACTGCGGCCTCTGAAATTTCTCGCGCTCATATGCTCGCAATGGAGAGAGGCGATAAGCTCAATCAGCTAGAAGAAAAAGCGGAAAGAATGCATAATTCGGCCCAGGAATTCGGCTCAACTGCCCACCAATTAATGCTTAAGTATAAAGATAAGAAATGGTATCAGCTGTGAATCGGTATTTTGTAAAATTAATTAAAAAAAAAAAGAAATAAAGGGTAATTAAAAGGGCCAATCGGTCACATTTAATATGATGATATATTTAATTAATACGCGAAACGTTCGCAATCGGTTGTTGTATAGAGCGAACATGGTATTAGCGGTGAATATCATCAGAATATTTCTTGTATGTGTACTCTTTGTGGAATACACTCGTTATATATTGCTATTTAATTTTTACAAATATAGAAGAAATATCCTGAATGCAATTGCTTTTTTCAAATAATGATAATAATAATAATAATAAATTACCATATAAATATATAAACATATACAAAATAATTACAATATAAAAAATATTGTTAATATTGATTTGTGTGTGTATATCATGAAAAATATTAGCCTGTTAGAATGATGTATGTGTGTATTAAAAATATGACCAAACGGCATTAAACGCTGTCAATTTTAATTTTCGACAAATCTGAACATTTTTGGAGAATGGTCACATCTAAAAATTTGATTAATCTTGATGCGAAAAAATAATTCTTTGAAACAAAAGTATATCTAGTATCATAGTTTTCGTATGGAATTTTATAATAGAAGGGAATTGCATAGGAAAAATTAACTCTTGATGCAGAAGAATAACGCACACACACATAATTAATATATAAGGCATATATTCATACATACACACTTCTCATTATTATTATTATTATCACACTATTTAATCCACATATTTGGTGTACAAATATTATTTCTTCCTTAAAGATGACTATATTTTTAGCGATTTTTTGTACTCTTTTTGTTTTGTATATTGTGATTCACTTTGATTCCAAAATTATCCATTTTGTAAGTTTTATTCAACTTAAATTCTCACCAATAAACGATACGCTTTTGCTGCACTTTTGCACAAATGCTGATTTGTTGGAAGAAAATGTCGACATTTTCGGTGAGATTAAAATAATACTTATATTCTGAGAATATCTTTTTAAAATTTTAGCAGATATTGTTGGATTCAATTCACGCAATCATTGCTATTGTTAAAAACAGATGGAATTATGTTTGTACACCTAATATTATGTATGTATACATGAAATGTTATTTTATAAACTGAAAGAAAAGTCATATTAGTAATGAAAAAAATATTCATTTTTATATTTCATATAATGTCACCAATAAATAAATAAAAGCGAATAGTATGAACGCTGTTTTGTAAATATATTATTAATATTGAATCGTTTAAAAGTATAATTTTTTACCTTGTATATATTTTTATTTTTATTATATTTTTTCTAATCATAATATGGTGCTTTTATGCTAGCGTGTCATGTTTACAAAAAATAAATCTATTCATTAGTTTGTATTATGCGTTTTTGTTTATGATTTATTTATAGTATTTTACCAAATTTTCTTTATGTTAATATTTTTTTTAATATGAAATGATGTCTATGGATATATATTTGTTGAAATCATTTGTTGTTGTACAGAAAAAAAATTTTATGCGGCTTCCATTTATGAAGTATATATACACATATATATTAAAATATAATATATTGTGAAAATTTTCTGTGATGTTAACATACATAGTGACAATAGTTCAAAGACATAGTTAATATATATATATATATATATATATATATATATATATATATATATATATATATATATATATATATATATATATATATATATGGATTTATTATTCTGTAAATTTTTAATGAATAAAAAAATATATTTCATTCGTGTAACTTCATATGAAAATTATTCATTTGTAGATTGTTCTTAGAGCTTAGATTATTTTATTTGGCATTAACAAAAAAATTGCCATATATTAAATTTAATATAATCGATGGCATTAAATCTATTGCGATATCTAACTTCTCTGCACGTACATACATTTTTCAGTTGTGTACTTCTAGTGCATTTTAAAAATTGTGTTTAGTATTATGCATGTACTGTCATTATTAAAACAAAACTATATTATTACATATATGACGATAATGCATACATACTACTGAATACGGTTTCTTGAAATGTTTCTTTAATATAAAAAAAATATCACTAGTATAGAATTTTTTTTCATAAAATATTATTTCCAATAACATATTCCTCAATCATTCTACAGAAAAAAAACAATGTAAAATGAAAAATAATTATTAAATATCGATGACATAAATTGAATTGTGCGAATTATAAAAAAATACAAAATTAATTATTAAAAAAAAATAAAGTTTCAACTGTGTAAGTGTATGAATGAGCATAAATTTTAAAATTTATATTTAACATGAACGTTATGATGGTTTATTCTGTACTAAATCGATTTATTAATACATATATAATTTATTTTTGAATTTTAGGTGGATATCAAATGTATGAAATGTGTTAAATATCAGCAATATATAATTCATTAAGTAATATTTCTGATTACTATTTAATAGTGCTATTATAAAAAAATAATGAAAACTATTTATTATTGACGATGAACAATATTTAACATATTTGATTTAAATTTTGTCCACCTGTGTTTTAAATTATTTGATTTTGAATGGAAAGTATTTTATATGAAAAATAAATTTAAAAATATACGTTTCGTGTATGAATGACGATTTATTTGTATTAATATGAATTAATTTGCTCCTTTGTTATAAAATGAAAACATCTGTTATTTAAATAAATATATATTTAAATGTTAGAATCAATTTTATACAATGTTATTGAAATTATATAATTATTTTAGTCTATTTATATATGAATATTTTTTTATTATGTCCATTAACAATTATAAAATTTAAAATAATTTAACTAATACATGTATATGTAAAGAGTATCTTTGGATTATTTAACACAAAATATATACTTATATACAAATACATTGCTCGGATTTCATGAAAATGTAATACAATTGCTTTTAGAGTTGCTAATCATCAGTTAATATTATTATTATAATTATTGTTGAAATTAAACATAATTTCTAATATAGTTATTATTATGCTACTTTCTTAAAGATAGCAATATTGTACAATTTAATGAAAAAATAGTTTAAAAGTATTTCGAGTTGAATTTTAGAGTTCTTAAAGCTATTACATGCTTCGATTTCTCTTTAAATTATAGCAACATCTGATATACGTATAAATATATATATATATATATATATATATATATATATATATATATATATATAAATATATATATATATATATATATATATATATAAAAATATATATATATATATATATATATATAAATATATATATATATATATATATATATATATATATATATATATATATATATATATAAATTGTTATGAATGAAATATAATTTTATAAAAGTTATTATTCCAATGAATTTTTAATTTATATAAGTCGTATTTTCTATATTCTTATTTATATTATCTTTATTATTGTTGTGTTGTAAGTATTATTATAATCTTAAATGTCATCTAGTCTGTGACAAGTAAAATTCGTCAAATATATGATAAAATTCTCTTTTTGTATGATTTCAAAAAAAATATTGTTGATGAGGTATTTTTATAGGTATTTTAAAATACATTTACAAAAAAAAAATGATGATTGTTATACATGTAAAATATTCTTGTTAGTAAAACCTTAACTTCAATTTTTATTGCACAATAATTATAGGCTATATGTTATTGAATTGTGTATTATATAAAAAATATGTACACATTGTAAAAAGATAATGTGAAATATATACATAAAATAAGTTCATGCTCATGAAACATAGATTAATTAGATTGAATAGTTATTATATGAAAATATATTATAATTATATAAAATAAAAATGAAAACAAAACTTTTATTTTTTTTGCATCAAGATGCCAGGAACAATTATCAAAAAAATGCAATGAAATATTTCTTATAATATATTAATTGACAACTATAATTACAGTCTTATTACTGGCTCACAATTTCAAATTTAATTTATTTAAGCGATAACGCGTGTCAGTAAAAAGACGAGACCATCAAATTAGACCATTTTATGTGACTGTCGAGATCTTCTAACTAATCACAGAGCAGTCCGTTAAAATGATTTGAATCGAAAATATGTTATAGTCCATTAGAGTCGCACACAGACTTTTGTTAGCTGTGTATTGCGATTCACAACAGAACGTTATTTGTTTAAGACAATTCATGTAACGACACTATTAAGGTTAAGTGTCAAACTCGATAATTTGGCTCTAACGAATTATGACAGTGCAATTCAAATCGTTTTAACGGACTGTTCTGTGATTGACGGAAGTCAACGAAACTAGGATTTTCCCGACCGTCTCGTAGTAAAAGACGCTAGTTTTGAAATCAGTACGACGCGAGATTTGCGACGCGAGTGATAATATATTTATTAAATATAAAACGCACTTCCCGAATCTTAACGAATAATTTTTAAAAATAAGAAACGACTCGAAAAATCGAATTACGCATTTAAAATTAATATTTTTAAATTTTCTATTATAGAATTTGAGTATTTATATAATTTTAATTTTTTTTTTTTATCGTATACGATAAAAAATACAATTGATTTATAAATATTTGATTTTAATAATGATGTAAAAAAATGTATTAGACATCGAATACGAGAGAACGGTAAAAAAAAATATTAAAACGATTACATTATTTGAGTAAGCGTAAATTTGTCGAACATCATGCGCAGTTGTGACGCGAGAGTTTGGTCGCGAAAGGTCGCGCTACGTCCGCGAGCGACGAGAGAGAGAAAGAGAGAAGACGGTCAGTGTCGGAGGCGCGGCGCGGCGGTTGTCATTTGCGGTTCGCCGGTTCGGTTCGCGCGTCGCGGTCCGACTCGGAAACGAGTCCGCTCGAAAAAAAATAAATCGGAAAACGAACGACGACGATTCCGTCGCTTGATTTCCGCGAAACAGCTCGACGTCTCCGGCCATGTTCTGGGCGGACAATCCGGGCGGCTCGTCGGCCATCACAGCCCTGCTCGACAACCAGGTGACGCAATCTCGCTTCTATCTAAGTCCCCGTTTATTTATCTGTATTGCGATGCCGTAAATCGTAATTCTTGCTTTCTCCTCCCCTCCCCCTCCCCTTCCCCGTTTCCCCCCCTCGTTCCATTGTCGTTGCCCCCCTCGTCACCCCCCTCTCATCAAGACGTTCTGGACAACTTATATTAGAAATATTACTATTTGCAACTAAAACAAAATTCGTTTTTTTTTATTTTATTGAAATATGCCGTTTTTTGCAAATTCATTTTTCAAAATGAAAGCGTTCCAGGTTATTTTTGTCGCTTCGATTTTAACGTTGACAATTCGAACCGAATTAAAATTCAAATACGATAACGTCGTAAAAATTAAACCAAATAATAGTCAACGATGACAATTTATCCGGTTGTTTTTTTTTTAAGAAATAAGAAAATCGTTATTGAAAAGTTTCACCGCGTTATTAATTTTATTGCGCTTTATAGTATAACCGTTGTCGGATGCGACATTTCTCGAGAAATGTATTTGTTAATTCTTAAAAAAAAAAAACGATCGACACGTTTATTTGTAAAATCGCATAGATCGCGTTGCGTTTAATGTATCCGGTTTATCTCAAAAAATAAAAGGAATTAAAATTTTGAGATTAAATTCGTTACTTTTAAAAAGGTTAAAGTTTAATGCGATTCTCGTTTAGTATAATATTCACTTTTAATTCGTGTCTTAAAGTTATTTTATAATAGAAGTACTAACTAAAATTAAAATTATTAATATGTTTTTCTTTTGTTTTATTTTTTCATTTGAACGACTATTTGGATTTAAAGTTTGTCGAGCAACCGCAGTTTATTTGTAACATTTTTCCAAAAATTTTCCTATAGATTTTGCTAACGTAAGTATTATTATTATTTCGTGTGCTTTTCGAGTATTTCTATTTACGCTGATAATTTTGTTCCGTATTCTAGTGATAAAATATTTATCAATAATATAGTCGTTCATTTAAGAACGTCGATCGTAATGTAGTACAAAATATTTTAACGTTTATTTGTAAATAAATTATATTTTATTATATGGGTGAAATTTACGGTAAAACGCTTATATATTTATGAACAAACAAATATACGCGATATAAACGACTCGAACACATATATATGTATATAGGCGTAAACATTAATTTGTTTATGTATTTTTTCAGGATATTACCTTAAACGATTTGTTAGAAGAAGATGATATATTACACGAGTGTAAATTACAAAATAAGAAACTTATCGAATTGTATGTTTTCAATATTTTTCTTTTCTTACTTTAATATTATTTCGATATTGCTTTTAAAATTTGATTTCTACAGTTTGGAACGTCCAAATGTAATTGAAGAATTAATACATTTAATTGTAAATGAACCTCCGAGTGATATTGATCCTGCTCATTCTTATAGACATCCCATGCTAGCATGCGAAATTATTTCATCTGGCGTAAGTGAGTGTTTAAGTAAAAAAATATATGTACACCTTTTTTCCCAATATTTGTTTTATATTTTCAGATATTAGGTCTTATTGAAAATATTGCCAATGATACAAAGTTATTAATGAAATTATATTCATTTCTGGATTCTGAACCACCTCTAAATCCACTATTAGCGTCATTTTTCGCTAAAACTTTCCAAGTTTTACTATCTAGACATTGTGGTCAAGTAAGTTATATAAGTATATTATATTATTCATATTTATAGTAGTATGTAGGAAAAACCAATTTGTATTAACTTTTTAGGATTGGTATTCTTTTCAAGTAATTTGTCTCCGAGTTTTAGAATTTTTTAAAGGTGCAGATTTTCTAAATAAGATTTTAAAACATATAGGAACATCTGCAATAATGGACACGTTACAGTGTGTTACGCGTGTAGAAGGCGATGAAATGAAGAAAGATATTCTTAATGTTTGTTACATTTTTTTTGTTTTATTGCTTTATTAATAATTTTTAAGTGTGATAACATTTAAATTGTTGCAAATTATAGTGGTTGGATTCACAGGGTATAGTTGAAAAACTTGTTAATATAATATGTTGCATACCAGAAGCTAATAAAGAAGATTATAAGGTAAATTCCAATAATGCATTAGCAGAGCATTCAGATGTAAATTATTCATCTCAATCTGACGACTTAACAAAAAAAAGCGATAAATCACAACCAGAAATGACTTCGTCCAATGTAGAAAACAATGAAACAGTAGATGTAAAATTAAGTGAAGAAAATACAAATACAGAAAGTAATTCTGTAACTCTTAGAGTATTAACGGGGAAATCTGCTAATGCCGCTCAATTAATATGTGATATAATAGTGAATAGTAGAGATCCTACTAGTGATTCTTCGTAAGCTTTTATATTTGTAATTTTAGTTATTTATGATTTTTGAAAATATCATTTAATGTTTTCTTGTTTTAAACAGTTCTATTACTAACCCGTTAGCAGAAAAATGTAAAAAATCAACAACTATAGAATTACTGTTAACATCAATGTTTTCCTCTTCATCGAAATGTGGTAAAACAGCAATAGTAAATGGAGTGCAAGTTCTTTTGGTGCTTTTAAATGATGTACCTGGGTAAACAGTACTATATTTTGAATATTTAAAGTCTTTAACGTAAGTCTTTATACGTAATGTTTTCTCTTTTTTAGTTCTTGCAAGGCACCTATTGCAGATCAAAATGAATTAAATTCCATAGGGCAAGTAATTATATCTTTTTTGCCCAAGTTAAAGGAAATTATTATGGATACGCCACCAAAATTTGAAGTATATTTTGTTCTACATTTTTTTGTTTTACAAAATTTTTTTACACTTGCGTTTTTAATATTTATTTAATTTAATATAGTTTGGATATGGAAATTCTATTGAAAGACCAGTTGGAGCTGCGCGATTAGCTGTAATTCATTTAATTGAAGTATTATTATATTTGGATAATTCTGCTATTGCTACAGATATCGTGGAAAAAAGTATTGTTCCCATACTATTTGATATGTTTGTAGAATATAAATGGAATAGCTTTCTGCAAGTACACGTTGAAAGTATTATAAAAAAAATGTGTACTACTTTATCAATAAAGGAACTTCTTGGAAAGCATGTAAGTTGATTAATAGATATAAAATTGCATATAATTAAAGTACAATAACTCATGTAACTATTTTTTTCAGCTTTTTGTTGATTGTAATTTATTGGAGAAAATTATCAAAGCTTGGGAGCAAAATGACATATCAGAGTAATAATTCTTAATTTAAGATTGTATATTTTTTCATATATATGTATGTGTGTATTTTTTTTGTTAATTATTTATTTATTTTATTCTTTAGGAAAATGTGTAAACCTAGACATGGGTATATGGGGCATTTAGTTTCAGTTAGTAATTATCTACAAGAATATATGAAACAATATCCTGAAGTTATTGAAAATATTTCTGAAGAACTTAAACAACAATGGGATTCTTTAGTGTTTGATAAATTAGAAAAAGTTAATGAAGTCCAAAAAATATATTTGGTAGTATTAATATTATGAACCTTAATTTTATTTTTTAATCAAATTAAAAAAAGTAATATTTGTTTTTTTGAAACATAGGGTGGTTATCATCCGTCTCAACCAAATACCAATCCTCAACATCAGCAAAATTCAGTATGATACTTATTTGTATTTTTATATTATGAATAACATCGTTTTTATTCGTTTTATTTTTTTCTTTAGATGTACATCGCTGAAGTTACAACAGATAGTTTTTATCCATTAGATGATGATGACACGTACTATTTTTTTTAAATTTTATATATTTTTTGTAATTAATTGTTTTAAATATAACTTTTATTGATTAGCGATGCTGGATATAGCGATGAGCCTAATAATGCCGAGCAATTATTTCTTTCAATGTGCGACAGTATATCACCAAATACAATTGGCTGTTCAGAAATCACTAGCGACAGTGTAATGAAAAACATAATGAAAGAGTAAGTAGCTCTTATATTTTGTTCAGCATACAAATGTAAGCTTCGTATATAAACGCTAGTTAATTAAATGTATTTTCAAATTTTGTAATGAGTAGTTTTTATATTTTTTTATATTGTGTAAATTTTGTATTATATCGTTTTAAGTATATTATAGTACATTTATTTATAATTATTTTTATTATTAAATATATTTTAATACGATTTTAGCCTATCAGCTAACCTGGTAGATTCGGAATTTGATGAGGAACAGGCTAATAAATCTATTGATCAAAAAATTTTTGGTCTCGCTAGTAAACTTAGTGAATGTGAAACTCAAAATTTGTATGATAAATGGCTACCAACCAATATTCCGTATGATTATTGTTTATTTTTATTTATTTTAGTAAGAATACATATAAAATGATATAAAATTTTAATTTTTAGAAATGATTGGGATGATGAATTGGATTTAAATTCCCCTGATGTATTATCTTCTATGACTGTTAATAGTTCTTCCAGTAAGTTTATATTATTTATTTTGTATGTTTATCAAATAATTGATTTGTATTTTATTACAATATTGATGTTATAGCCTGGGGTCCAATTAATGATTTTGGAAATAAACAAGTTGGCTGGGCAGATTTTAGTAAACTTGAAAATTCAATAAAATTTGAACCACATTCAACATTTAGTGATCTTTCTTTTAATCAAGGAATTTCAAACCAAAATGATCTATTTGGAAATCAATCAACATTCTTAGATTTAGAGGGTCAGTTGTTAAGGGGGCCTTGTGAAAATGAAAACCTTGATAATTTCGAATTTGATAATTTCAAAACTATTGATGATATGTACAAATCAGAACCATTTGTTAATAGTGAATTAACTGATATTTCTTCAACTAGTGAAACTAAAAATCTAGTTGTTTCTGATAGTAAATCTGAAATTTCATCTTCAGATTTACAGAATGTTACTGAAGAGGAGGTTAAAAGTTTAGTTACTACTTCAATTGCAGGTAATACATAAATACTTGTAATTATTATAATATAAAATTTTATGTAAGTTACTTCATTCGTTTACTTACCTTATGGCGATTTTCAAATCATTCATATCTTTTCAGGCAATTCAACAGCTGATTCTAGTACTTCTGAATCGGATCAGTTGTCAGATTTAAAAAATATATCATTAAATGATGTACCATCTGTAGAAAAGGCAGATCAAAGCAAAGATGATGAAATTAGTATCACCTCTTTGTCACTAAGTAATAGTGATTCTAAATGTTCAACTTCTCACAACGAAGTTAATGTATGTGATCAAAATGAGACTGTTGATAAATGAAATTTCATTATTTGACATTTAATAGAATGTTAATGAGAAATAATAATAACATACACTCATAATATTATGATTTTAAATGTGATTAATCTGGTTCTAGTTGGATTACAGGATTTTTGGATTAGCTCAACTTGTATATTAATTATGTTTTTTTTGTTCATTTTTTTCTATTTACGAAATAAAAAGTGTTGTAGTTAAGTGTTAATTTTTTATGTTCTTTGTAATAAGTAATATTTTCACTTAACTTTTTACAATTAGTAAAATCAACTTAATTAACTTCGTATAAAAGTATTATTTTATTTTTTTAAATCGAAGTAATACAATTTAAAAAAATGTGTATAGTTATAGTGTCTAAATACTATCGTAATGTAGAGAAAAAAATTCTTGTATGCAGAATTTTCTTATAGTTCCCAAACAGTGCCTGCTCAACTATTTCTTTTTTGTATTTTATTAAATATGCTTCTATTTTACGTAATCATTAATTCAATTAGTGCTCATTGTGCCTGATTATCAAAAAGTGCAATAAGAATTTGCTTAATTTTGTATATAGTTCATAATACATGTGAATTGTTTTCACTATTTTATATTTACAAGTTACTTTTTAATTTAACACAGTTTTTGAAAAAAAATTTTTATTAAATTTGACATCTTGGAATTATGTTTTCTGTATAATCATAAGCTATATGTATCTTTTCATTTGTTATTATGTGATAGTATTCTGATTTTCAGCAGTTCTGTAGAACTGATAAAAATCAAAAAACTGCTAATCTCTATTATCTTTCTTTTATCAATTCAAATATTAATTATATGTTTAATTATTCGCACGTTTATTTATGACTGAATTATCTCCCCCATTTCACTCTTCTATTTTGTTTTTTAATCTATTTTTAAAATAGACATCTAAATTTTTATGAACGATTGAATATCGATTAATCATTGTATATTATTTTTTCCCAATTGAGATTGTCATTCATACAGAGAACTGATTACATTACCGAAATTCTACCAATGATGTCATTTGTAAATTTTTATAGTTAATGAATTGTGGCAACTTTTTGTTTTATTATGTTTGTATATTATAAACAAACTATATTTGAGACTTCTGAATTTTAATATGAGGCAAACCATTATTGTTTTATTTTCGATGATTTGCGATAATTCACACACGTTTGATGTAAGCATTTTTAGCTTATGTTAAAACATTTCATATCGCGGATCCATCATATCATTATAAAATCTATAGGTATAAAAAGATAATATTATGTACATATAGCTTTTATATACTTTTAAGATATGATATTTTGCTATATTTATCAGTGAAACATTCAATTTGTTTAAATCAATTACAAATTAATTTTTCATAAGGTTTCTAAAGATCATTGTTGAACTCTTAGTATTTATACATATTGTTTTTAATGTGTTATATACAAAAAATAAATTATATATATATATATATATATATATATATATATATATATATATATGTATATATATATATATGTATATATATATATATATGTGTATATATATATATGTATATATATATATATATATGTATATATATATATATATGTATATATATATATATATATATATATATATATGTGTATATATATATATATATATATGTATATATATATATATATATATATATATATATATATATATATATATATATATGTTTTTATTTTTAATTGTTATTATGAATGTGATCCTTCAAATATAATACAAATTAGAAATAAAGAAATCAGTTTGTTGCTGCGGATTTGTTTGCAGTATTTTTCTAGTATCTAAACGTAAAATAAATATTGTGATACTACATTTTTACGTGTTACCTCATATGATTATATTACAAATTATCATTTTAGCATTGTTCCAAAATATTCACAAAAAGGAAACCGAATTAAAATATATTTTAAATGCGGATCAATGTAGTGAATTTTTAACGAACTAATTTATAAATATTAAAAATATTTCAATGGCATATTATCTATTATAAGCAAGTGGAATTTTCTTTTTGTAATACCAGTACTTCTTACATTTCTCAAAATTATAATAGTAGATGAAAAAATGAATATTTTCATTTAATATTCTGTTATATCTTTTGCTAACATTTCTATAAATTCAGTATATTGTATTCAAAATATTCTTTGTGGTTTGAAATGCCTTTATTTGAATTTTCTTTTGATCTGAACTTTTGATTTTAAAGTTATATCTTTTATTTCAATCTACATTTCATCATCACCTTGACAACCTTAAATGTCACCAATGTATGTCTATTGTTTTAGATAATATGGGAGAATGTATTCAACCTTGTTTAAGCCATGTCATGGAGTGTCCTGGAGCCTTTCCTTTTATACTTTATGGTAACATTCTTCCTGTTTAGAGTTTTTATTCTAATAGCAAGTAACACACTTAGGTTGGGAAGAAACTGGCGTTTTTGTTGGAAGGTAACAAATGCAGGAATTGTTTTCCAAATATAGGAGTATAGACAAGGAATTCTAACTATTTAAAGTAATTGATCATCATAGTTCAGCTGTCTAATAGAATTAATGTAAGATTACCGTCGCTATACACACACACACACACACACACACACACACACATATATATATATATATATATATATATATATATATATATATATATATATACAATTGCATTTGACCACGATTATTAGACTTAATTTGTATGTAATAGAAAATATGTTTTAGTATTTCATAAATAATAAAAATACAGAAGTACTGGTTTATGTAAAAGCAAATGCTTTTGTTCGCAGTAGAAATAATTATACACAATTTTACCTTTTTTTTTTAGCAAAAATCTTGCCATTTGAAATTTGAAGCGTAGCCTAATTTTAAATCTTTTAAACAGTGTAACATTCTATTACAAGGTAACAGAAAATGGCGAACGTATTTATTTTTTTTTATTTTTAATTCTGAACTGCTATTTTTCCATATACTAAGATCTCACACACACCTTTGAAATATTAAGCGATTATCAGTAACTTACCAAATTAATTACTGATCAGCTTGATATATGGTTAAGTTCGAAAAGTTTGTTTAGAAATACTTTGCGCAAAATATTTTTTATACTACGATGTTTGCACATATTATGTATTATTATATAATGATTTTTTTCACGTTTTTGTATTTTAACGGATTAAATTGTTCTTTGTGAGACCTAGTCTACATACCCTTAAATGGTCTGTAAAGAAATAACATTTAAGTTTATAGAATTATTTTAATATGTTAATAATACAACTTTGTTTATTTTAGTAAGAACTCCAGACAATTAAATCCATTAAAATCTGCATTAATGACAAATTAATCATTAAAATCTTAATGCAATCATTTGATACACAAATATTCTTGCTTTGAGCTTTCTTTTGTTTTAAGTTGACTGCAAAGTCTGAAAAATTAATATTAATTCGTGCTTATAAATCATTATTACTCTAAGATGAGTATACGTATGATGGATGTTATATTTTTTTTCATTAACTGAGTTTTAAAATTGTGTACATGAAAATTTAATAACATTCGTACCAATTTTGTTATTTGTAATTTTCTTTCATTTGGTTAAATTTTGATCGATTTCTTAAAAAAGAATCATACCAGATATATTATTGTAAAGTATATTTTCATAATTTACTCTTTTTGAGTCGAAAAAGAAGTAACGTGTTTATTTTAAATTATCGATTATTATATTTAACCAATTGATGGTGCTGGTGTAAATAAGATATGAACATTTTAATATCTCTATATTTTATATTACACAGTTTTGTAGCCTTCAAAAAAATGTTTAATAATGTATAAATTTGGTGCCTGTATATAAAAAAAAAGTAACGATCGATGTTTGTCAGTCGCATATATATATATATATATATATATATATATATATATATATATATATATATATATATACGTAAAAAAACCATTAAAATTAATACAGTTTTAAGAAAAGATTGACTTGACAAATTATTAGTGAAAAAGGAATTATTTTCTTCCCTTTTTTGTCATTGAATAAGTTTTTTTTTAAATGGAAATATATAAATCTATGAAACAAAATAAAATACTGACATTTTTGGCTTGCTTATTTCTTAGATTTTATTTTTACAATAATATAGTTTGTTTATTTGAGCGTTAAGTGAAATATGTTGACTAATTATATACAATATCAGTATTTCAAATTACACATACGTTATGAAAAGATAATTGTTGACAAATTGCTTTAATTTGTTTGAAATGATTTATAGAAATTAAATAAGTAAATTCAACAATTAATAAATATATAAAATATGTTATAACAATTTTTATAAGGCAAAATTAAGTATTTTATTTTGCCGTTTTATTTGCGTGAAAATCAGATGTTAGGGATTTTTTTCTTTTCTGAACTTGCTAATATTTTCCCCTTTTAAATTAACAACGATTTGTCATAAAATAATATAATTTGGAAATATTTGTAGCCTTTTAAAATAAATTTGGTGGAAAAGGTCAAAGCGAAACGCATACTTTATAAATAAATTCAATGTTATCAAATGAGTAATATACAATTTCGTTAAGTTAATATGGTAATATCTAACGTTGTTAATTGGGATTAGAAAAATATTCCAAATATTAACATTTTATTTTTTTTCTATTGATATTTTTATTAGATACTAATAACATAGTTTATTGACATATGTAGATACCTATAAAATTGTTTTCTTCAGAATTATTATATATTTATACTATTATATAATTAAATATACTTATGCTACAAGAATTAAAGTGCAAGTCTTACTGGTCTAAATTTCTACTTTTGAAATTAAAATACTGGTGAAAATTAAAAAAAAAGGATTTTGTTTAAATATTTATTCGAAATTTATACAAATTTTATACAATTATATCTACACGTATAATAATAATAATATGAACAATTTCATAAGGTACAATCTAATTTTCTCATTTATCTTGGTATTTGTAAGGTTTCATTTTAGAAGTAAATATCACTTATAAATCGTCTATTTCAATTAATTTTTATCTCAACAAAAAGGAGTTTTCAGTCAAAAGAGTTTTTTTTTTATTCAGAAGGTTTAAAATGCGAAAATTTATTATTGAGTTTTGTAAACTAATTATGGAAAAAGAGAAAAACAGACAATTCGTACAGATATTAATTAATAAAATAAAAGTTTTTAGTTCTCATAACATAAAAGTTATTACTTATTATATATCATA
This sequence comes from Leptonema lineaticorne, assembly GCA_024500535.1. Lineage (NCBI taxonomy): Eukaryota > Metazoa > Arthropoda > Insecta > Trichoptera > Hydropsychidae > Leptonema > Leptonema lineaticorne. Next base: position 6,444,186 of record JANIJI010000009.1, read on the forward strand.
TAAAACACGGTTCCCTTTGTACTTACAAAGAACATTTTTTTAATAATCCATCTACCATTTTACACAACCACAACGATTAGTCTTTTTAAAACATCTTTTAATAATATCTTGCAAGACAAAAAATTCTTATTAAGAGTTGTTCTACTGAATCGTTTAAAGACAGATCGAAGAAAAATATTCGCTGTATATATTTAAATATATTTTTATATCAGAAACAACTTTTCTATATATCTACATCTAATTTTATTATGAAATAAAACAATGGCAATAAATAGGAATATTTCTTTTTTTTTCATCAATTGCTTATTTAAAGTGATGTGTTAAATTATAAAATTTGACATTTACAGATTATGATATTTAAATAAAACAAGATTTTCGAGTGTTTCAAATATATTCTAGTGTGTATAAACTTGTATTTTTTTTATATAAAACCATTGTCAAGCCAGAACGTAATGTAGAATACTTGCGAATATGTTCTAGTCTGGCGCTGGTTAATATTTTGACTGATATTTTATCATAACCTGTAATATCAACTAATACATAAATTATAAACAAATCGTAACAATTAAAATTTAATATGTGAAAATGATAAAATCCTAATCTTGCAAGAACTTCTAATAAATAAAAATATACAAATCTTGAAAAATTAATTAACAATGAACATTTTATAATATATATACAAAATAAAAACAATCTTTAATTTTACATACATAAAGTTATATATATATATATATATATATATATATATATATATATATATATATATATATATATATATATATATATATATATATATATATATATATATATATATGTAGTTTAAAATACAAAAAGATAAACATACGTGATTAACATTGATAAAGTTTAGTTTTAATTGGCATTTAAAGAAATGTGTAATTAATAAAAAAAATCAAGTCAATCTATAAGTAATTACAATAAATTAGTATAAAAATATTACAGATAACTACAACTATGACCAGGACAATAATATATTATCTAATATTTTTTTTAATCTAAAATACGATTAGTTCATGGAAATAATTTTCAAACGACTTGATTATCAAATATGGTGAACAATTACTGACGTAGCTTAAAAGTGAAAAAGAAAATTAGATCGTACAGTTTTACAAACATTACGCAACAATTGTTTGTAAGCACATATACAAGAGCTAATGAGGAATCAAAGAAAATCTTTAATTTGCCAACTCTGTTGTTTTTTTAACATAAATCATTTGATAAATTTTCATACTATATATTATATAATTTAAAACGTTATATGTAAATAAAATATTTAAATAAACATCTATTAAACGCAATACAATAATATTAAATTGTTATGGTAACGTTTTTATTGCCACGTTTTTTTCTTGAGATAACAGTAAAAGTATAAATTTAACTAAAATAATAGTCAGCTAGCTGTCAATTCCTTTTACACGTCCAATAAAATGTGACTATTCATACTGTTTGTCTACAGTGTAGACTTTAGACTTAGAATAAATTATATATTAGATCAAGGTGCGTAAATATTTCTTTTTGATTTTTAAGACAAATTACAATGTATTACAGTTCATTTAATAAAAGAAGTTTAAAGGATAGCAGTTTCAGTTCCAGATGTTTTATCCGGTATATTTTATCGTCACTACGATAAGATTATTTAATTATTGTTTACTCATGTTATTAACTAATAATTTACAAACAGGCAAATTTCATTGGTACCATGCATGCAAATATTTATATCTACTAAAACAACAATTAACAATAAAGATTACGCCACATAAACTAACCTTTTTGCTTAAGTAAAAAATATTAAAATGAGTAATAATATAGAATATGAAAAATTTCGTTTTTAGAAATGTTACAAATTTTACGTGGACGGTAAAGTGTGTTAATTAGCAACAGTGAGCTTTAGCAGGTTCTGCCTCCACTAAATTGAAATCGAGACCATTTGGTCTATTAAAACCAGTCTTTATTCCGTCCCATCCATCTTCAACTTTATATTCACCTGTTTGAATTCGGTTATACACTTCTTCTGTTACAACTAAAAATGCTTCTTCAACATTTTGTCCGGTTCTAGCTGAAGTTTCAATATGATGAAGGCCTAAAAGTTAATTTATATTAAAAATTAAGTTTATAAAAGAAAGCAAATTAATATATATGTTACTAAATATACGAAGTGATATATTTCAGTAGATCTTTATACGCAAGTTAAAAAGTTATTAACACTCAATTAGATTATTTTTAATATATAAATTAAAAAAAAATGTTTTTAAATAAAAAAATTTCATGATAAAGATCTATAAATATTAAGGTACATAATATATGGTACGATTGATTATTTACAATTACTAATTATTAGAATTTATAAAATTTAAAAATCATTTACTAATAGTAGTCTACAGTAACAAAGAATATGATTAGAAAATAGTTATCACATGTGTCAAATATTTTTTAATTATGAAAATATATGGGATGGCCTCTAGCTTTTATCGAAATAATGAAGGTTGAATTGAAGTTATTTTCAAAAATATTTGAAGAGAAAATAATAATAATACATTTCGAATACAACCCACTATTGGAATAAATAACTGGAAAATGTTAATGTTATAAACAATAAAAATATACTGTTTAGAAGATTTTCTAATACTATTGAAAAATAATTGTATAATAAACACACCATTTTGTTCAGCAAATGCTCTTGCTTCTTCACAAGATACCTCTCTCCATGCACCATTTTTGTTACCATTATCGACTAAATCCAATTTACATCCCACAAGTGCAAACACTGGCCTGTGAGGTTCTATATGTCTTTTTGCTTCCATCATCCAGAGAGGTATATGCTCAAAACTGGATCGATTACATACATCATACACTAAAAGTGCTCCAACAGAATTTCTATAATACGATTTGGTGATTGATCTAAATCTTTCTTGACCAGCCGTATCCCAAAGCTGTAATTTGATTTTCGTTCCATCTTTAACCTCAATTAAACGTGCAAAAAAATCTACACCCACTGTAGGATCAGATAGCTGAAAATAAATAAAGAGAAATATATTAGGATATTGTTTTATAGATTTAAAGTATAATAGTTCAGCGTTTTGACTTGATAATGTACTAAATATAAAAGCATGTGAAAGGGTGTAAAGTCCAAACTTATTATACTATTCATATCACAACGATGACTGGCATCATAATGATAATAAAATTAGGGAAATAAGATAAATAAAAATGTAACTTTTTTGAAATAAAATATTTGCAGCTAAATGAAATAAACAATTACTGATTTACTAAATTCATTTCTTTTATATTTACAGATAGTTTTTAAAATCAAGGAAATGGAAAGAAACAAAGAAAGAGTTAAATTTTAAGTACTGGCATAAAAAAGTCGAATTTAATAATAAACAACTCTAAATTATATATTATGAAATCTGCAAATTTCTATTATAAAAAAAATGAAAGGAAACTGAAATTTTTTGAAATACATTATAATTATTAACGTTAACACATTTATAAAAAGAACAAAAATAACAAATAAATATTGAGAGGCATTGTGATACGATTGTCATTAGAAAAACTGGAATGCTACAAAAATATGTCATAAAATCGACTTCTAAAAATTTGCATATTATCTATTATTATTATATCAACATGTATATATATTTATTATTATTATTATTATATCAACATGTATATACAATTTTTATATGAATAAAAGTTGTGTTGAAATTTTTGAATAAAATTATATTATATATCATCGACTCTATTTCGGATATAAAAAACGACAATCTTTCAAATCTATTAATCGTACTTATTAGAGTAAATTTGTTTCTTTTTTTTAACCGATTACGAAATAAACACTACATATTTTCGACGGCGTTTTTATAAATAAAATTATTTTTGTACCGGAATGAAAAAAATAATGTGGTAGTCCGAACCCCGGCGAGCAAGTTATCAATCATCTCGATCTTTTCGATTATATAATAAATAAAACGAGCGATTCAAGTAAATTCGACGGTCGGAGAGTTATTTTAACCTATATATTATATACATATTTATTCTTCGTCATGTATAATTTGCTTAAAAAATACGATCGTAACGTTATTTTTACGGATGACAGTATCTAGGGGTGAAATTTTTTACAAGTTTTATTTTGGCATCGAACGATATATGATGAAACGCAATAAAAAGCTTCGTTCGGGAATATGCGCACTTACGTTTATTATTGAAGCGACACAATCGCGGGACAAATCGCGAAGTCGATTGCGAGATTTCGAGGATAAGCGACGAAGCGGAGCTCCGAACGGAGAGTGCAAAGTTCGAAGTTACGATCGAACGACTCGTTCGAACGTCAAAAAGCGAACAAAAATAAGAAAAAAAAATATATATAAAAGAGACCTCGGCAAACTTTCCGTCCGTAAAGTATTTGAGGAGCGAGCTTTTTCCGACGGTACTGTCGCCGATGAGGATCAGCCTGAATTGATAGTCGAACATGGGGTCCACCATTTTGGCGACCTTCGACTCTCGTCGCGGTCGCTCTTCGTGCGAATCGCGCGCGCAAACAACTAACGACGCAAAGAGACGCACTTCGCTACGACAAAACACCCATCTCGTTGAGTAATGTCGCTCGAGTTCTCGCCTAAACGTTCGCCGAGACGACCGTTATCGCGTTTACATTATTTTTAAATTAAAAAAATCATAGTTAGTTAGTTCAATTTTTAAATAAAAATTCTTCTAGCGGTGGCGTTATTGTTTTTTTTGTTCGATATAAATATAATTTTAAAACATTTTTAAAATAATAAAAAAATAAATACGAATAACCGGTCGGATATTTGTCTACGAAACGACGTTAGAAAAAAAATATTTATAAAAGTTTAAAATAATATTCGGAGATTAAAAAATGTTTAGAAGTTTCGAGAGGTTTCGGTCGCGATAATAGTCGTTTAGGCCATAAAGTATCTCGCGTGCCGTGTCGAAGGCGAGAGGCGTCAAGCGGCGAGGTCGTCGTTCGGTTCCTTCCGATCGGACGATCTTGTCGAGGAAGTGCGCCTCGGCGGAGTCCGTCGGCGGCGTCGCCATGGAAGCCGCCGCCGAAGTCACCGAGCTCTTGAGGCTCTGGGAGGAGCAGCACGCCGCTCCCAATTACGACCCCGTGCCCGCTCTCACCCGGTATCGCTCTTTATTCCGCTTTCTTCTCCTTTCCGCTTTATTCTATTTTCCCTTTCTTTTTCGTTTGTTGTGATTGCGGTTTGCGCAATACGAGTCGCGATAACGTCGCGCCGACTTCTTCCGCACATAACCTATAAATGTCGCGCTCTTTTGTGCAATTGTACAACGCGTTCGAATATCCGCGATCGTTTTCGGAAAGCGTTTTCGCCTTCGAGGCCTTCTCGTCGTCGTTGTCCGGTCGCCGATTCTCGATCCTCGCCTTCTTGTTGACGTTTCGCGTCGACGAGACCTAACCTCAAATTTGACGTTTCGAATTCCCCTCGATTTTTTCAAGGCGAGCGAACTTCATTTTCGCTTTCGCGGTTCGCAAGATCGTCTCCGTTTAAAATATTGTCGATTCGTTGCAAAAAAAAAACGAAACTATTCGATTACGCGCCTTTCGAACTTCGCGCCGTTATTCTTTTTTAACTTCGATCGTTCCGGAATTCTTAAAATTTATTAAGTTGCACTCGTTCGCGTGAAAAACTTCGATCCGCGAGGTCGCAGTGGTGACCTTGTCGCGTTTTTTAATTCGCTTCGTTTCTTATCTTCGCGTTACGAATTTTCCAGTTAAAAATCATTTATCTACGATTTATTGCAATAATGCACCGTTTTATATATTTATTTAAATATTTTATTCGCTCTGCAGATGTTGAGAAATTATCGTTTTTGTCGGTTCTTTCGACCGAATTGAAAAAATTATAAATGCGCCTTAAATTTTCAGTTTGGCAGAAATTATCGAAGCCGAAACGGAAAATTTCATGAAAAAAGACCCCGATCCGTTCGATGAAAGACATCCTTCGAGAACTGATCCGACGTGCGCCCTCGGTATGGCGCTCAAGGTTATGTTTAAAAAAGACAATTTTATGACAAAGGTATCCTCGATTTCGTTTGCAATAGATTCTATATATTGTGTACTTATTACTATTTTTTTCTTCATTTATTTATTTATAGCTTGTGAACGATTATGTTCGAGATACGTATTATTCGAGACAGAACATTACCGGTAGAGATGTGCGAAAATTGAATATTGCCGCTTGTCGACTTACGTTAGATTTAATGCCCGGTTTGGAAATGTCTGTCGTTTTTCAGGTTTGCGTAATTATTGTAGCTTATCTTGTTTTTTTTCCCAATATGTAATACCGATTATATATTTTAATTTTTAGGACAACGAAGGATTTATTCATAGACTATTTCAATGGGCGGAAAGTTCAACTGAACCTTTACAAACGTATGCTACCGGTTTATTGGCCGCCGCAATGGAAGTACAAGAAATTGCTGCCGGATTTAGGTTTTTTTATTTTTTTTTCAAATATTTACTTTTTAAAGTGAAAAAAAATGAGCATAAAAGTTTAACATTTTTTCTAGGGAACAAAATGCTCGTTTAGTACCGCTTATGTTACAAAGATTACATAGACTTAGAAAGAAAACTATACAAGAAAATCAAGTAATATTTGTATATATTAATTAATCTTTACGAATTAATTAATTTAGTAGAAATTGAATATTTTTCTTTATAATATATTTTTGTGAATGTCTTATTTTGTGTTTTTAGAACTCATCAATAGGTCAAAAACAATCAACGCAAACTAGACATTTTGCCAGATTTGCTCAATGTCAAAATGTTATACAAGAAAAAGAGGCCGCTTCCAGAAAAAGACGTAAGGATTTACATTTTTTTTTTCAATATTTATTCAACACGTTCTTCTAAATTTTTAATTTTATATAGCACATAGTAATGACGAAGCCGAGAGCGACGATGATATTCTGAAAACACCCGTGAAACAAACAATAATTGAAAATAACTTTAATTCATCTGTCACTAGTAAGTAATTTAAGTGTATACATATCGTTAGTTTAATGTAACACTATTTTTCCTTATTAATGAGTAATTAATTTCTTTTTAGGTCCAATTTCTGATGGAATGATGTCTCCTCCAACTAGAAGTTTAACAAAACAGGCATCAAAACCTTCAGCACTTCCTTCAGATTCTACTAGCAATAGTTCTTGGGCAGAAATGGAATCGTATGTTATAGGTAATAAAGATATTTGTAATTATTGTGTTGCAAAAATAAATTCAGAGCAATTTTTTTTAATGTTCTGTATTATTTCCGTTTTTCAGGTAATATTCAAATTTATCCTCCAACTGATGCAACCAGGCAAATGTTGATTCTTAGATATTTAACACCAATGGGTGAATATCAAGAGGTACAATATCAATTTTTCTTTAAATGTATGTAAATCGATATATTTTAATTTAATTTTATGGTTAAAATATTTATTTTTTAGTTTTTGAGTCACGTTTTTTCTGAAAATGCCCTGGAATTAATATTAGCATATGTAAATCTTCGAGAATCTAGAGATTCACGCCTAGCATTTGAAGCTCTTAAATATTTAGCAGCACTTTTATGTCATAAAAAGTTTTCGATAGAATTTATCAATATGAATGGATTACAGGTGAAATTTTAATATGATTTTTGTATAATACTTTAAATATTATAATTAAATGTCAATTTCCCTAACATATGCATATATTTTAGAGATTTTTAGAAGTTCCAAGACCTAGTGTTGCTGCCACAGGTGTATCTATTTGTATGTATTATTTAGCATATTGTGAAGATGCTATGGAAAGAGTATGTTTATTGCCTAGAAAAGTATTAGCAGATCTAGTTAGATATGCCTTATGGTTGTTAGAATGCTCACACGATTCTGGACGTTGTCATGCCACAATGTTTTTTGGATTTTCTTTTCAATTCAGAGTTATCTTAGAAGAATTTGATGCTCAGGTATTAAAAACTTTATTAATATTCACTTTATTTAAGGAAATAAGTTTCAAATTTTATTTTTATCTTTAAGGATGGTCTTCGAAAATTGTACAATTTAATATCAACATTACCAATTTTATCAGTTGAAGACGATAATCCAATTTCTGATGATGAAAGTTGTGCCGCGCGCCAAATTGTGCGACATGTTTGTGTTGCATTAAAAAAATATTTAGAAAGTCATTTATATCACAAAGCTGCTGCATTAAAACGTCAGGGTAGACCAGGGGAAGTTCATCCAGAGCAACCTCCATATAAAGTTAGTGTTTATGTGGTACAATTATTTGCAAATTATAGTACTATAGAATTGGTTATAAAAAATATACACGTGTTAGTATTCTGGTATTTAGATTTTTTTTTTTACTTTAAAATAGGCTTGCAAATCATCACCTGAAGAAATTCAAGAACAAATAGAGAGGCTACAGTCTGCAGTTTGGACTAGATGGCCACCTTGTGATCAATTTTTGAGATTAGGCGGTGTAACGCTTCTTTTACAGATAGTTGCATTTTCGTATGATTGGAATTTTAATGGCAGGTTTGTATTATTATTCATTTTTTAAATTTTATTTTTACTTATATTTTTCAATGATATTGAAATATAAAATTACTGCAATAGGGCAGAAACTGTTAGGTCTGCATTAGATGTAATATCTGTTTGCTGTGTTTCTCCAAGAGCTCAATTATTATTATGTGAAAAACTAGATATGCCTGAAGATGGTGTAACTGTTGGTCTTAATATTGTACTTGGTGCTGCTGAAGGCGAAATTGTTGCTGATGCTGATGTGCAGAAAGCAGCATTGAATGTTCTTGTTAATTGTATATGTGCTCCTGTACAAAGGGTATTTATAGAAGTATCTTATTTTTTTAGTACTATCAATGGGTATGTATTTTATTTTTTTTTAATTTTAGATAGGTGGTGCTTCTGCTAGATTTTCATTAACTGGTTCGATAAAAAAAAAGACAAATATGAAATCTTATGAAGATGTAATACAAAAAGTTTGGGAATGTGTTAGGACTAATAATGGAATTATGGTATTACAACTTTTTATGCAATTAATAATTAATTATTTTTGTTAATTTCTTAAGTTATGATGTTTTCCAGGTTTTATTACAATTAATGTTGGTTAAATCTCCAATAACTGATGCTGATTGTATACGTGGATTAGCATGCCGTGCACTTGCAGGTTTAGCTAGGTGTCCTACTGTAAGACAAATTATATCTAAACTACCATTATTTACAACTGGTCAAATACAAAGTAAGTAATTTCGTTTTAATTTTTAATTGTTTTGATATGATTATAAATTAAATAAATAAATATCAGAGAACTGTATTATAGAAGAGCAATTTAAAGTTTTATTGCTTATAAAATTATTTTGACATATGGATTATTTTTTAGGTTTAATGAGAGATCCTATACTTCAGGAAAAAAGACAAGAACATGTTATGTTTCAGAAATATGCATTAGAATTAATGGAGAGAGTTTCTGGAAAAGCAAAACCCTCTGGTGCAGAATTTGAAACTAAATTTGAAACATTAGCGAATATTCATAGGGTTTGTATATATTTCAAACAAAACTTTTTTTAATAGTATTTTTTTAATTTTTTTTTCTGTTTATGTTAATAGGCAAACGTTGTGGCACAAACTCATATAACGTTTAATGAACGTCAATTATTTCAACTGATTCATCAGCATCTTCTTAGTAAAGGTTTAGTAGGTTCTGCAGAATCATTGCAAAAGGAGGCTGACTTACTTCCATTACCAACACCTCCACAACCAATTGCTCCTGCGCCTCCTTTAGTGTATCAACCAGCAACTCCAACAAGGGTATATTTTTATTTCTTCTAATTTATTTTTTTTAAAGATTTATATAAATGGAATTTGATGTTTTAGAGTCGACTATTAACTCAAAATCGCAATACTATTCCTGTAAATCAACTTGAAAGTACTCAAAGTACACCTGTAGTTAATGGTAATGTATTACACGAAGAAATTGTTATACAACAACAGCCACCGTTGACTACTCCAATTAAAATACGGTATTTTATTTATATATGTTTATTTTTTTTGCATTATGCTTTTATTTATAAAAATATTTTTAGTCGTTGTCAATCTACGTCATCAGCAAATATTGCACCCTCAACATCTACTAGTTCTGTTTCTTTGATGGAAAGACGTTCTTTGCAAAAAGCACCACACGTTTCACAACTAACACCAGCTCCACAATCTAATACAACGACTAGTGCTCCTCGTATTACATTAGATACTATTATTACCGAATATTTGACAAATCAACATGCGTTATGTAAAAATCCAATGGTGACATGTCCACAGTTTAATTTATTCGAGTAAGTTAAAAAACTTTATAAAATAATTCATTTTATCATTTTCAATATATCTTATTAAATTTTTGTTTCAGGCCTCATAAATGTCCTGACGGACTCGGTTCAAGACGTATAACACCCACAAACGTGGCTGTACGATTAGCTAGAAGACAAGCAGGATTAGGATCTAGTGGTCGTCTTTTAGATGCTAGATTACTTCACTCATCTTTTCGCAGTGTTCAGACATTCCGTTTAGCCGATGAAGATACACATTTTACATGTTGCATTTTTCATGTACGTATTGTTTATTTTAATATTTAATTGTTTTGTTTATTCATAAAAATAATTTCTTTATATTTTATTTTTAGCCAACTCAACAGACTCTCTTAGCAGGGACATCTGCTGGCGATGTAAAATTATTTAATCTTTTTTCAGGGCAAGAAGAAAGTTTTTATCAATTGCATGATTCATATATACATCATATGCAGGTTATTATTTAATTTTATAGTGGTAATACGAAAAGTTTAGGATCTATTAAATATATTTCATTTTTTGTTTAGGCTAATAGAGAAGGTACATTGCTTTTGGCTTCTTCTAGCACATGGAGACCATTATCAGCTTTGTGGAGCATGAAACATTATGAAATGAAGTTAGTAAATTATTTTTTATTTTTTACTTTTTCTAGTGAAACATAAATTTTGTATTGTTTTTGTACTATATGTTTTGTTATAATTTATTGCATAATAATTTATAACAAAATAATTTTTGTGATTTGATTTAATAAATGTGAATGTAGTGGGTTTGGAAGAGTACTAGTATTTCAAATATAAAATTAATATAATAAATAATATAAATTTATTATTATTTTTTAGATTATCTTTGAATGCAGAGGAATATGTAGAATTTAGTAATGCTGAAGATAAAATTATAGGAACGAAAGCTGAATCAGCAACAATATATGATGTCGCTACTGGTTATGCAATTTCTACATTACAGCCTGTGCTTAGTAATCAATATACTAAAAATAGAGCTACTTTTAATCCTACTGATGAACTTGTTCTTTCTGGTAAGTTTTCTTTTTCTTATATTTTTGCTATAAATCTTATATGCATATTTAATTATTTTGGTAATTTTAGATGGCGTATTATGGGATTTAAACTCTGGTAAAGAAATTCACAAATTTGATAAACTTAATCAATCTTTAAGTGGAGTTTTTCATCCTAATGGTTTAGAGGTTTTTTTCAAGATTGTTTTTTTAATATTACAATTAAAAATTAACAAATTAATTCTTATATTATTATGTTACAGATTATTTCTAACACGGAAGTATGGGATTTAAGAACTTTTCATCTTTTAAGAACAGTGCCTACATTAGATAAATCTGAGGTATTATTTTAAAAGTTTTTCTATTCTATAAATATTTTTGTTTTTCAAATATCAAATGTGTTATTTTTAAGGTTTTATTTTCTCCATTATGTAATGTAATTTATTCTGTAACAATGGATCATGATGTTGAAGATAAAAATCAGTATGAATCAAACTTTAAGACTCTCGATGCTTATGATTATTCAAGTATTGGTAATTTTTCTTGAAATATCTCAATAATTTCAAACTTAGCATAATTTTGAAACAGTAAATATTATTTTCAATATGTTTTTATAGCGACTATTGATGTAAAACGAAATATTGTATTTCTGAGTGTTGCACAAACTGGAGCCCAACTCGCTTTAGTAGAAAATGTTGGTGATTATGAGAATGTGCAAGAGAGTGTTGTTAAATTATATGATGTTGGTAGACGCCGTGACCGTGAAGATGAAGTGGTAATAATTGATAAATACTTATTGATGTAAATTAAAATTTTTCATTTTGTAATTTATCAATATCTTTTTAGGAAGAGGAAGAAGAAGATGATATGGCATCTGAAAATGAAGTGTCAGATTCCGAAAATGAAGGTTATTATTAAAATGTGTTTATTTTGAGATGTATTTTTTGTATGTGGGAGAGTTTGTGTTTCCTTATGTTGGTTTTATATTGAATTTCGATTTTTTTTAGTTGATGCTGATATTCTTCGTAATGTTCTCAATGGTCTAGGTATCGATGATAATAATTCAGACGATCTTGATAATAACAGCGATGACGATGATGATGACGACGACGACAGTTATGGAGATAATGATGATGGTGGAGATGATGATGAAGATAGAGACTGGAGACCTCCAAATAGAACATCAAATCGAAGACGTACTCGATCGCGAAGACGCAGGAGAGCTCCATCTGAACCTGCACCATCCGTTGAAACAGTATCGAATTCTGATAGTCGAAGAAGTCGTGATTTGAATTATGAAGATGTTGAAGCTGATGGTGATGGAGAAGATAGTGAAATTAGTGTACTGGATTTTGAATAAATCGACACATATTCTATTGGTTGGCTTTTTTCCCAAAATTTATTGATAATAATGAAGTATTCGGTAAATTAGATAACATATATTTTCATATTTTAATATTTTTAACGATATTATTTATTGTGAAGAAAATGCATATTTTAGTATCGTTGCTTTTTAATTTTTAATATTGACAAATGTCATTGATTGTGAAATATCAGATCTGTTGCTCATCCATTAATGAAATGTAAAATGTATGTAAATAGGTTGATATTTTTGTAAATTACATGTTTTCGTTCATAGTGAGACTTTTCTTTTGAGTTTTTAATTTGATTTTTATTATTATTATTTTTCTTTTTTTTGGATATTGTGAATAGGAATACGTAATTTGTCATTCAGTAATAAGTAAAATTATGAGTGCTAGGATTTTGCCAAAAAGTTACTTAATGTTTAATGTCTTATGTGATACTGGCAATAGCAAATTTAAATACTAGAAACCAAAATTGAATGTTATTGCATAAATATGGATGTAATAAACTGTACATTTTTTACTGTCATCGCAGATGAAAGTGATTGTAAATGAATACTAGTTAAATTTTATTTATAATACGTATTTCTGAAAAAAATATGTTAATATTTGGTTTGTTTTGTTTTTTTATGTAAATAAAATATACAGTAAAATATTTTAACTGTAAATGTATATTACATTAAAATAATGCGAAATATTGAAAAAAATATTTTATTTTAATTATTTTATTAAAGAAACAAATATTATATAGTTCCCAATTTCATTATATCGAAGAAATATATTCGTGTATAATTTATTTGAAAGGGGATTATTATTTGTAAGTATGGAAGAAATTTTGGTATAGGCCCATTATGAATGGAAAATGGTAAAGTAGGCATTGCCAGTATTTTTCATCAATAAGTAAATCTAAAATTAAAGAAAAAACATTTTTATATATTGAATTATGTATTTAAAATATATAAATATTTTATTAAAAGAAAAAATGATAATTTTGCAACTTGTATTGTTTGTTTTTTCAATATGGCAACTTTTTTGAACTGTCAAGGTTTGTAGTGTATCGAACGGTTTTCTTATGATTTGTTATCATATTGAAAGATTTGGAAAATTATTTTAAATAATTATTATTAGTGTAATATTTGTATTATAATAAGTGAGTATTTATATATTTCGTTCATTTAATACGATAATATTATAATTTCTTTGTTTGAAATATATAACCTTAAAGTTTAATTTGTAGGACATACATAAAAAAGGAAGAGAAAAAAGACAACCGCAAATGTTCAATTGATTGTGTTCATATGTTTAAATTATAACTGATATATTATTTTAAACGATGATGCTGTGAATATATATTTTTGTTATATTTTATATTATAAAATATTCAAGATGTATTCGGTACCAGATGCAGCATTGTTTGTCACCGTTCTTGTATTATATTTCGCAATATCTATACAAATATTCGATAGCATATACAATGCATCACAAATGGTCATTGACGAGCTGTTTCATATTCCTCAAGGAATACAATTTTGCGCTTTAAATTTTAGCAGATGGGATAATAAAATAACAACACTTCCAGGACTTTATATCGTATCAACATTCCTTATACTTCCGATATCAGAATGTTCACCATATTTGCTTAGATTTACCAATTTCTTGGCATCTTGTTTTAACGTTTATCTATTTTTTTCGATTCTGCTAAACTTGAGTGGAAAGAAAAAGATGGATTTGACGATCGTCGCACAAGTTGTAAATTTGATATTTTTACCACCTTTATATTTCTTTTCTCACGTATATTACACTGATATGTTATCCATGATGTTTATTTTATTATTTTTGAAATATTATTTAGATAGAGATTATTTTATTATGATTATAAGTGGAGTTTTTGCAATACTTATTAGACAAACGAACGTGTTATGGATCTTATTTTGTTTAGGTAATACCATATTTAACATATTGGTGTCATCATATGACGATATAACTAGTCCGCCTAAACAGAATGTTACCCTTTTCAAACCCAAAAATAAATATGCGAGACTTAAAGAAATTAGGAAAGAGAGCGATTTTAATGTTAATACATATAATTTTCATCATATTTATTTTTCTTTTAAATTCCATTATCAAACTAGACTCAAAATAATATTTGATTATATTAATTGTGAGAGCGTCTGTGAAATATTTTCAATGATGATTCTGGTAATAGGTTTTATTATATTTGTGATAGTTAATGGATCTATAGTTGTTGGAGATAAAGCTGCGCATACTGCATCCATTCACATTCCACAATTGTTCTATTTTACAATATTTTATTTAGTTTTTTCTTTGCCATACGTTTTTCGAAATTTACCAGCCGTTTTGATTAATATGTATCGAAAAAGGACATTGGTATTTTTTCTTTTAATTATATGTCTATTCTTTGTTCATTTCAATACACTAGTTCATCCATATTTGTTGGCGGATAATAGACATTACACTTTTTATATATGGAATAGATTTTATGGTAAATATTGGTTCGCTAGATATTGCATGGTACCAATTTACGTTTTTCTTGGATTTTCTATTATTGAAAATCTAAGAAATAGTGTTAATGCTGGATTTCTAATATCTTTTGGTGTATGTTTATTCTTATCAGTGGCACTTCAGAAAATGATAGAAATAAGATATTTCTTAATTCCATATGTAATGTTAAAATTGAGATTTTATCGTCCATCTTGGTTAACATTATTGTTAGATTTTGCAATCAATGTTGCTATTAACATTATAACTCTTCATATATTCTTTACAAAAGAAATTGTTTGGGATGATTTCGAAGACGTACAAAGACTTATATGGTAAATTTATATTAAAATATTTATTTTGAAGATTGTACATTTTTTGTTATTTGTTTTTTTTTTATTTATTTCTATTTTATGTGCATTTATGTAATTTTATATTGAAAATATATGTTTTTTTTGTAAATAAAATATTTGTTTTTCAATAGTTTTTCTTTTCTATAACTTTATAAAAAACCAATATACAACATAGAAAATATAAATATTGAATATTAGAGATATATTTGTTTTGTATATTAGAAGAAAGTGTAACATTATTTTTTTAATAGTTTATAATAAAATCATGTAGAAATATGTTCCAAATATGATTTGTATTTTGCAGAGATTAATAATGTTGTTGATTTTGTTTTAACCTTGTTTGAGTAGATAATAATGCTATCGATTTGACCTCTTGCACAATTGTTTTTTTTATTTTTATTTAAACTTTAAATTAGATAATAGTTGATAATTTTCTGACGTCTTTTGGTAATTGTATATATTGCGAAAAAATCATTGAATCCTATTGGAATTATTCCCAAATTATATTTTATTCTTGTTGCACGAACAACAAGATAAAATATTTTATATATTATATTTGTGAATTAGTCTCCAAAACCAATAGTATTTTGATTTATACGTAGTTACTTACTGTATTTGTTAGAATAAAATAATGTTAGATATTTATACTATTATATTATGTGAAAAATATATTATTATTATTATTATTTAAACTAAATGAAACTAGTTGTTAATATTGTTTATGTCATTGTTAATATTATTTATAAAAAATATTTTGAGTACAAAAATAAGATATTGAAATATTCATAAGGACAGACAAAATTTATTTATTTATCTGTTAATAAATATTCAAAACAAATTAAATATTAAAACAGAAACGATATTGAAATACAGAGTTTCAGTGTACGTATATTTTCGTGTTGAAAAACTTTTCAGCGGTCTGAGGTGGATACTTCATTATCGAGTTCAACTGACATTTTTCCCAGGCTTCAGGATTGTGTTTCAGCCATAAAGCGTTTTCGAGAGCCTCTTCTCACTTTATTTTCCGCTTTTTAATTGTTTATTTCGTTCTGGTTGCGAAACGAAAATAGTGCTTTTTAATAGATGGAGTTTCGTTGCGTATTTTTATTCATAATAAATTAGTTTAGTTCTTTTAATGTTGTAGAATAACATACATATAAAATGTAGTTAATGATAATTTGGTATATCTTTTATTATTTCTATTATTAATTATTACCTATTTATTTTATAATTCAGAAATTTTTATATTTTTTTTAATTTAATAAAATTTATATCTAATCCAGCATTGACTGAAAAAATATATTAATAATTAATATTTAAAAAACACAAAATAAGCATATATGTGAAATGGTACAATGTGAATACTAAAATTAAAATACGATTCAATATCTATTTAGAAACTTGTTTTTTTTTGTCTTCAAAAACTATTATTATGATTTTAAAAGTAAGAAATTAGTGGTACCAAGAACAAAAGATGGTTAAAGTGATATGAAAATACGAAGATCAAAGAATAATTAAAGCAATTTAATAGTAATTGAGTATTAATTAGAAGTGGTTAATGTTTATGGCCTTTTTTGGTAAAAAATATTAATTGGTATAAAATGATGTTAAAGGGGATTTTTAAAGGAAAGTACTTTAAAGTATATTTAATAACTACTAGGTGTTCTTTTATATCTTATATAAGAGAGCTTTTTAAAATATGGTAGATTATTATATATTTTTTAAAAGTTTAAATATGAATATTAATTTTTAATTAACTATTACATTTAATTGATACAAAACGTTAATTAAATAATATGTTTCTACACTCGCATCATATTTCATTTCATATATCGCAAATGTGTCATTTTATATCAATATTTATGCATGAAATATGGAAAAACAGCAACGAAGAACTTGATTTTAACTTACTTCAGGTCCAGTATGAATAGCAAAAGCATATTTTGGATCATTACTGTCAAAATTAATGTTAAAATATCCGTCAGAACCAATGGTCAAATTTTTACCAGTGCATGTATTAAAAATTCTTTCGCCAGATATTAAATCGCAGTATGTTCCAGAAGGTAATGGACTCTATAATTTTAAATATTGCAGATGACATTTATCATATTAGTGATTTTATAATTATCAAATATTTAAAATGCAAATTAAAAATTAACCAAATAGCGATAATTAAAAGTATATGTACGAGATGTTACAAAATATAACCCTTTTTTATATAAATTAATTTGAATATGAGTGTCTGAATAAGAAGCACTGCCAATAATTGTGTTTTTAACATAATTTTTAAATTGAACCATACGATATATCGGTTCCCATCTGTGTTCACATATCCATTCACTTCTACAGCTTGCACCCTATAGAAATATATATTAAAATTAAAATTATGATTAGTTGATCTATTATTTACTTTTATAAGGGACGATATTCACAGATTCTGTTAATGGTGATAAAATATTTCCATCACTGTCAGTTGGTGGTCCGGCATTAGGATCGGTGAAAGCATATGAACTCATAATTATTGGAAATCCATAAGGATGAGCTAATAAAAAACCCACAGCGGCCTAATATAAACGTATGTAATATTAAATTATTTAGATTTATTTCAAAATAAATAGTAATACGTATCATACTATGTAACGATTGGTGTCTTTATATGTCAATACTATATCACTGCCGACTCCGATTCCACGCTGGTTATCCTGATTTTCTAAAAAAACTACACTATTATTTGATACAACGAGTCCCAAAGATTCATCCCAATTGCCGAGATTATAAAAACTGCTAGATCCCCGAAGAGCCATTCCCAAGTTAATACCTGTCTAATATGAGAAAAAAAAATATTAACATTAATATTTGTCGATATTATAAACAAATCCAACATAATTATTTTACTTTATATTCGGTAATTGCACCCATAGGTGTGTATTCATTTCTGCTTATACCGTCAATACCAAGATCGACCACTTGTTGATATATAAACGGTCTAGAATTTTCTTCAAATCCATGTTCTGTACGTAAATTATGTAATCTTTCATAAATATACCCCAAATCTTCGGGCCACATATATGAGGCTGAATCAATTCTATAATAAAATATATATATATACATTTCGAATTAATATAGATTCATTTAAAATTAATTTCAATTTTATTAATGATTAATAACTTGAATCCAGCAACACCCATATCAATTAAACTATTCAAAAAACTCTCAATTTCAAATCTAACAAACGAAGATCTTTGATTTAAATCGCGCAATCCGTAAAGTTGGCAATTTCTCATCTAAAATATATTAAAGTTTATCATTACATGTGAGACGTACAATATAATGATATTTTTAACACATATTAATTTACCATAGATGGATCATTAGGATCTGTAATAACACATGGTTCATTAAAATCAATTCTGGTATAGGGCACTGAAGGATAATCGAAATTTTCATAATCAGCATGCGATCCTGCTGTTCCGACACTTTCCGAATTATTTCCAGTCATATGATTTAAAACGACTTCCACGTATATTCTAATCGTTATATCATATTATATATGTATATATACAATTCGTCAATTAGTATATTAAAAATTTACCTTACTCCAACTCGATTACATCTTTGAATCATATCCAACAAATCGCGTACATTTCCAGAACGTGTGGTCATTTGATATGATACCGGTTGATATCTTTCCCACCATGGTCTTTTAGGAGAATTGATAATGATATTTTCATTCACGGGTGATACCTGATTATGATAGATATTGAGACGCTCGATTAATTTGTTTAATTAATTAATTTTTTTATCGATTATAAATACCTGAACGCCCGCAAAGCCTTTAGGTCCTAGAAATATTTCACATTCTCTGGCAACGTCAGACCATTTCCATTCGAATAGATGAACGATTGTCGTTCTATCACCAACGAAATGTGGATTATTATAAGCGGCAAAAACGACGTCTATGAAAATATAAAATATTAATAGATTGTGTAATATTTTCATGTTTGCGATTTTTTTGCTCTTTTTTTCCATCGATAAAACAAATGTATAATAAATTTTCGAAAATAGTGACTGTTTATATGTTATTTGGTAAGTTATTATATGCTTAATACGATATCAAGTGATGCTAATCAAAAATATCATATCTTATTTTTGATAATTTCAATTATTCAAAAGAGATAATTTGTTATTATTAAAATTATCTTTTTATTTAGTTTATACGATATAAAATTAGTACATTATATTAGAAAAACGATATATATATATATATATATATATATATATATATATATATATATATATAATTTAAATTGATATTCATTTATAATTTAATGCTAATCAGTGATATTTGTAATCAATATATGTTTTTGAAATAAAAAAATATAATGAAATGTTAAAAGTAATTATGGATTAAAAAATTTAAATTTTATTTCAAAAATAATTCTTAAATAAAAAGTTGATGAGAAAAAAATTATAAATATTAATATTTAATATTATTGATAGATATAGATTTAGCTAAATTAATTATTTTAAAATATATGGTGTTTTTTATAAGCATAATATTTGAAGCTTTAAATTAGAATAAAACATAGGTGTTATTTGTCGGGAGTTTGACTTTATTCAAAATATTATATGATTCTATGGCATTACCTCAGTAGTCGAATTTTCGATCACTTTTTGCAACAAATATTGTAAATAATCGAGGCCATATATCAGTGATAACGTAACAAATATTGTCTTACAAAATGTTAATTGTTTCCACTTATCTGTTGTAACCTAGATACTTCACATAGTTCCAAAAAAAAAAAAAAATAGTCAAGTTAGGCGATACATCATACATGTAACGGCATATTGAACTAAATACAAAGCAACTAATGGCTACCAAAATAGTGTATACATTAAAAAATATTATCAACACCTATATATAATAACCAGTAGAAAGACTTCAAAAAATGGAGGATATATACTATATATAAATAAATTTCTCGGGTTGTAAACGATCCTGCGGGTTTGTCCGTTCGGTCACGTCTTCATTTTGGGTTCAGGGTTTGTTCCCTTTTGTGAGCAAATTTTCGGTCTGCAGTTCTTGGGTCGGCAAGTTTGTCGGAGACGACGACGACGAGCGTGGTCATTGTTTCGTCTCACCCCTTTGGATCGGCTTCATTAATTCGGCGATTAATTAGAACAAATTCGCTAAGAATTTGCACCCGACGGACACTAATTATGCCGGTTAATGATTATATAACCGGCATCAACTTTGACTGACGGTCATTAACTGGGCCGTGAAGGGGTTAACGATCGTTTCCGTTACGGCGTTCTTGGAAATTTGACGGCTCTCCACCGTTCAATTATTAAAATTTGTAAAGGCGACGTCGCACGACAGGGGATTATTTGTCGTTTCCTACTTTTTTTTCTCTTTCTCTCTCTCTCTCTCGATTCCCGTTGCTAATTGAAAATCGTCGGAAAATATTTTTATTTTTCAAGATTTTCTCCTTGTTTTTTTTTTTTGTTGAATTTTCGTGGTACTATTTAATGGTAGCACTTTACAAAATGACTATATCTTCTTAAATTACTCAAGACATCTATGTGTAAACATTAGATAAAATTAATTTTTGAATGATTGATTTACAGCTTAGAGTAGTGGTGGCCAACCTTTTGCTTCCCATGAGCGAATTTATTTGATTTAAAATTCAGATATACCACAAAATCTCCATCCAAATTTTTAGTTTAGTTAAATAGATATTTTTTATCACTATTATCTCTGAAATAAAATGCGCCACATGTTGGTCATTCCTAATTCAGAGTATTATTAATTTATATTAAAATGAATATAATGATTTTATTTTGAAAAATATATAATAAATAATTTTAAATTTATCCAATAAATCATACGTAATGGATAATACAGTTCAATAAATAGTGTTATATTCATTGAAAACCTTTCATTTTGCATAACTCGTGTTGGAAAAGCGCATCGCCGTGAAATGTTCAACAAACACTGGATAAACTTCCGGTTTTCGCACGATCGCACTTTCTCAAATAGTTCATAACGAACTGTATTGTAAATTTTATATTATTACGCCTGTTGTATTTGTATTAACACAACACATTAAACATATACATATTTTTATAACGTTCAAATGGAAAATGATTTTATTATTGTTTAAAATATGATATGTCAATGTTATAATTTTTTTATACTATTTACTTCTAAAAATATTCAGAAAAAATTTCTATTAATAATATTTTTTTATTGAAAAAAATTATATAATATATAAAATATTATTTTTTTATATCTAACTTGTTTTTGCAATCAATATATACTTCCTACTTTATTATATCGAAAAACGATATTGAATATTAGGTGAATTTTAAATTCGGAAGATAAATGCAGCAATAAAATAAAATTTTATAAAGTCAATTTCGCGACATCGTTTTTAATGGCGAATAAACAACGCTTTAGCGGCGGATGAAAAATATACACAGCAAACGCCCGGAAAGGCGTTATAAATTTTCCGAAAATTTTCGCTGAAGTGAAAAAAATAAAAAACCGAACGAATTAAACGACACTTTGACAAATTTGGCAATATGCAAAATTTTTCCGTTGGGAATAATGCGGAAATTTATGATCGATTCGTTTCGTGCAAAAATTTTAACGAAAAATTTACTTCTTTTTTTGTCATTGTTTTTTTTTTCGATTAAAATTATTAAAAGTCTAATTGTCTTATATATATATATATATATATATATATATATATATATATATATATATATATATATATATATATATATATATATAAGTATGTATATATGGTGAAATATTCAATTACGTTATAATCGTCGTGAAGAAGGGTGGTTCAGGAAAAAAAGGACAATAATTGAAAGAGATCATTTTATAACGAGAAGGGTAGTCGTTAAGCCGATTTAAAGACGTGCATTAAAATTGAGAGTTTTTCCTGTAAAATGTGACGTTTGAGAAAAAAAAAGTAATTTTTGAGATATTTTCATCGTTAAAAATTGATTTGGACAAGTTTGAGAGTGTAAAAAAAAATTTTGCATTCGCAGCTATATTAAATATGAAATTGTAATTTTCTTTTGATATTATAATAAGAGATTTATCTTCTCTTTATATATTTTATTTTAATAGGAAATTTTTTTACTAGCGTTGAATAAATTATTAAAATAAAATAAGAATACCGAATTTTTGTTATTGTGTGATTATTTTAACGACGATACTAAGAAATTGTTTTAATGATGCAATAATTTTCAGTTTAAATATAATATTCTCAATGAAAAAGACAATAATTTCATAATTTTCTATCATTCTAAGAAAAACTACAGTATATTTAAATTTTTTATATAAACTGAAAACATCTTCCTCTTTAATTATAAATCTTTTCGTAGTCCAGGATAAAAGATTTACGAATTTAATTTCATAAAATAAAGAGAGCGACAGATTAAAAGAGAGAGAGAGAGAGAGAGAGAGAGAGAGAGAAAGAGACCAATTAAAAGGGACATTATCTCGTAATTTAATTATAATTTCGTCTGGGGAATTTCGCGAATATTCCGGGGCCTGATGTCCCGTTTATAAAATACGGCAGTCTCGGACAAAAATGTTATTTATGGAAATAAAGGGTACACCTTGTGTTACGAAATTCCCGGCATAATTCGTGAAATGCTACTTATAAACACCGCATAATATCATGTGGACGGACAAAAGTCAAAGGAAATAAGTGCAATTTTTGACGCGCTCAATCAGACGTGGAAATGCTATATTTAACGAGAATGATAAAATTAATATTTTCATAATTAACTATTTTAAATATATTTTTCAGTTGATAAAATTTATCAGATTTATTCTAAGTAAAAATATCGCGAATTAATATCAAAAATATTAATTATATTCTGAAATTCAAAATTTAGTAGATATGGTAAATATGAAAAACGTATATTATATCATAGATAAATAAACGACATATTATTAGTTTTATATTATGAATATGTATGTTTGTGCGTGCATATGTGTATGAACTTTTGGTTAAAGCGGCTAAATTTCAATATTGTTTCCGAGAGGTTTTCATATAAATGTGAAAATTCGCCGAACCAAAAGCTGTCCAAATATTGTACGGTTTGTTTAACCCTTTCAAGTGCGGCAATGTCAACTTATTTAATATCGTTGAGTTATGTCCTTTATTTTACTTTTTTTTTTAATAAATTTTACGTCTATTTATTTTGTCCTCTTTTATAATATTTACTCGTCGAAAATTTATGATAAATATTTGCGTAAACTTGAATTTATATTGGATTTATTAATTTGAATTGAGTGTTCATGATTCAGTATTTGATTGTGAATATTCACGGCAGTATCGTAAAATATATAATAATTTTGTTTTATATATGTATTATAAATAAAATGTCGCTTATATATATATATATTTGATTTTTTCGTTTTTGGTGAAAAGTGTGCAAGTGACATCTTGGATTTAATCCAAATTTCCTCATATAGTAATTGAATATACAAGCCGTTTTATATTTGTGGATATTATTATATAAGTAGTATAATTGAATTTAATCGAATTTTATTAGATAAAAGATTCGTTACGTTATTTTTTTTAAGTATTTGAATAAAAATATGATTTATAGATTTAATATATAATTATTTTTATATTAAAAAAATTGTGATTAATGATAATTAAAAAATAAGAATAAAAGTGTCTGAAAAGGCGATAAACTATTTAATTAATTTATATATTTTTTTAAATATTGATATCTGAATTTATACAAAGGAAAGATTGAAATTAAAATTACGAGATATAAGAAAACTATATTGGATTCGTAAAAATATGCGATTTAATAGATTTTTAAATTAAAAAAAACTAAAATACTAATTGTATGGTTGTAAAAGAGTTAAAATTTTATTATATGAATAGATTTATTTTTTCGGAAACAGATGGAAGTTTATCGATCACTATGCGTCTAAAATATGATTCAAAACGTCAATGAAGAATTGCGCGATCAGATTTTCCTGATTATTATTATAACTAGAGAGACGAGGTCGACGAAGAGAATGAAACGAGTAAAAAAGAGAAAAAGAAAACGAAGCACCGAAAAAAAATCCGATTTTTCTTTTCTAAAAAGGTTTCCGGATAAATTCATCGGATCGGTTGTGAAATTCAATCTTCGGCGCACGGAAAAAACTTTATTATCGAAGGTGTCGCACAGGTGAGTCAAAAAGCGCAAAAAATCTCTTCAAAAAAAAAAAGAATGAAAGAAAGAGAGGAAAAAAAAAGAAAAAAATAAAAATAGTGAGAAAGAAACTCAGACGTCGACTAAAGTAGTGGTAGTCGTCTGCGAAGGATTACTTTTCCAATCGGAGGTTCGATTCAGTAGTTTTTCTTGGCTCGTCTCCATTGCATTGTCGCAGGTTATGAAAGAAAATAATTACGAGAACATCCTTTGAAATATTTTCCTTCGTTTGAAAATGATCGTCTTTTAAGTAGTCGAAAGCGCGAGGAGAGACATCGGAAAAATAAGTAGAGCTGTGAATGAAAAAAAGAATATTCCGCAATGAAAGGAAAATGTGTTGTGATGAAAAAAAATTCAATACGCTCAAAAAGTATAGAATTAGAGGTAATTATTTAAAAATAATAATAAAAGAAAATTTTAATATTAAATTATAATACGAAAATGCTAGCGAT
Organism: Leptonema lineaticorne; assembly: GCA_024500535.1. Lineage (NCBI taxonomy): Eukaryota > Metazoa > Arthropoda > Insecta > Trichoptera > Hydropsychidae > Leptonema > Leptonema lineaticorne. Next base: position 6,469,488 of record JANIJI010000009.1, read on the forward strand.
AAATTGTTTTTACATAATCAAAATTATTCGAATTAGTTTTTAAACATTGTTTGTATAATTTAATATATAACTTTAGATGTTTATTTAACTATATACGATAAAAGCATGTTTAACTATAGGAAATTTCAGTAATATTCGTATATCGAGTGTTACAAAAGAAGAATATTTTTTTATTTATACTATTATTTTTGTCTATTTTTAATAATTTAATTATAATAGTATAAATATATATATATATATATATATATATATATATATATATATATATATATATATATATATATATAGGTTTATAGAAGTAATATTTTATATTAAAATTATGAACGATATTTTATATTATTTTTTTTATATTCGAAAAATAATAATAATTCTCGTTTTATTTTATTATGGAAAAAATTTAAAATATGTTTGTAAACATTTTATTGGGATGTTCTGTATTATATATATTGTGGTTAATACACAAAGGGAACGTTTGCCGAAGGAAAATCCAGCGAAGAGAAATAGATCGGAGCCACACGGGAAATCTATCGACACCCAAAACAAACCGTTCCATCATGTTTGCTTTTTTTAAAAAAAAAATATATAAAAAGAAAAAATACGCAGAAATTCCTGCGTGCATTGTGATTTTTCTCATGTTTTCCATGTGTGTACCTTTTACGTTCGCTTTTTCTTGTCGTGTTTGTGTCTATTTTGTTGTTGAATTTTTCTTTTCGCAAAAGAGAGTACCGCGTGTGGAGTAATATAGTATTGTATAGGCATTTCGAAAAGCGGGAAGATAAAGGAAAATTTGATAGTGTGAAAAGAAAAACTGAAAATGTGCGTGCGTTAAGTGTCTGGGAAAAGTGAAAAGTGAATGGAAAATTGTTATTATGTACATGTATAAGTATGTAAATTTTTGTTAAAAAATATTAGTAAACATTTCAAATTTGTTAATAAATCTTTTATATTTTGATTTAATATGTCAAACATTTTAGAAAAGTAATAACGTCTGAAGGTTAAACGTGAAGCTGAAATACAGTTCTGTAATTAATTCAGTAAATGTTTTTATATTCATATATTCATTAATATCGCATTATCAAATGATGTATAATTAAAAATTATTATTATTTCAAAATTTTGGCACATATAAAGCGGTAGTGGGGAATCTTATTGCTCGTAAAGGCCATTAAATAAAAGAAAAAGTGTGAAATCGGTTTAATGAAAAGTCGAAAATATTTAGATTTTTAAAGTTTCCTTAAAGTTCATTTCAAAGTCCGTAATTTTTTATATTTGGTGTCAATATATATATATATATATATATATATATATATATATATATATATATATATATATATATATATATAATACCAAAAAAAAAAATCACACCATACTTGTTAGTTCAAAAGGCCATATGCGGCTTTAAAACCGCAGGTTCTTCATCGTTGATATATTGTATAATAATGTAGTATATATAGTTTTATATCGAATTATATTTTTTTTGTTGAAAATAATTTTTATTAAGGTTGTATATTTCAAATTTATCGTTGATCGCAAAATAGTCAATTAAAAATTTGTCAAGAATTCGACTTGAAATTATAATTAAAACAAGGTCGGAAAACTTGCCACTTTATATAGCCGTAATCGAAACGCAACGTCTTCGCGTTCAAAATCGAGCGAAACGTATTTTGGCGTACGAAAACAAAAATAAACCAAACAAAAACAACGGCAAGAACATCGATGATGATGACGACGACGTCTACAATAACAACAAAAACAACAACAGAAACGATAACAACAACCAACAACAACAACAACAACAACAACTGCGACTGTTACACGGAAGCACTTCATTTATCCATTCGAATGCAAACGGACGAGCGGTTATTTAAAGCTCGATCTACTCACCGTCTGTATAATACACCGATATTCCGGAATTCTACGAACAAGCGATGTTTCAATACAGCAGCGATCCTCAAATATATCATAATTTGATCTGTAGATCATTTTAATAATATATTTAATTATTACATAATTAAATAGTTTGAATTGAAGTGTTAAATTTGTGAAAAAAAAATTATAAATTATATTTTCATATTGTCAATGTTATATAAAATATTTGATACTTATTTATAATTAAATATTATTAAAAATATATATTTTTTTCATTCGAACAGTGACACGCTATAATTTAAAATTATCAGATTTTAATGAGCATAGTGGAACATTTTCATAGGAGGACATAGCTTGAAAAAAAAAGAGCACGGTTAGTCATTTCATATGGATTATTTTTATTAGAAGTAAAATAATAAATGAATTTTATAGAAAAAAAATTGTATAATATTTCTTACATATATATATATATATATATATATATATATATATATATATATATATATATATATATATATGCTTTTAATTATAATACATTAAAGGACTCGTGCAAAAACAAACAATTACGGTTTGTGCATTTCGGAGAAAATTAACGTTTGGAAAACATTTTCATAAGATATATTAAATATTTGTCTGTACATGTGAAGTTTACTATGTTTAGTTGCAATATTGTATGCGTTCCGTTTTGTGCAGGCAAGCTTGTTCGAATGCATATTCCATATAGTGTTCGGAATGTGTCCTATTCGGTCACAATAGGAATTAATATACTTATATATATATATATATATATATATATATATATATATACATATATATATATATATTTATATATTTGACGGTATATTGTGCATGCGAATTTCCGTTAGATTCTATCGATTATGAACCGATGTTTGGAAAATGGCGATTTGAACGGAAAATTTTGAATATCATGCACTATATAAGTATGATGCTATCAATGGCCGTATTTTATAATATATACCTATATTCACCGATCATTTATATTGATAGGCTTATTGTTATATATTTTATAAAATATATTGTTTATATTGTATTAATACAATATATCAATAATGTCATTGGGATGAGAAGTGTATGAATATGTATATATATATATATATATAAATATATATATATATATATATATATATATATATATATATATATATATTGGTTGATTTTAAAATATTTATATGTATATGGCAAAATAGTGTAATTGTTAATTTATAAAAAAAAATATATTATATATATTTATATAAAATATCTGAGGATTTGAATACAAAATTTATTGCGTATTAAAAAAGGATTTCATCCAATCGCATAGATAATTTAACGCGCAGGCAATAAAATTGATTAAAAAAAAAAAATTAAAATTGAGATTGAATAATAAAGTGAAAACTTAAGTGGGGGAAAAAATACGGTCGATTTAAATATGAAAATATACGGGTTCAAATTGGAAAACTGCATCGGAAAATTGCACGGTGGCCCCCCCCCCGCCCTACACCGGTTTTACGACGTGTCGATTTTACCGCTTTTCCGATATTAAGCGATAAATTTTAACGATTTTTGAATGGAATCTAGCACGCTATATATATTATGCGAAATCGCCGAAGACGTACGCGGAGGCAATTTTAGAGGTTTTAAAGAAGGTTAAGAAAAAAAAAAGTGGAAAAAAATACGTCGCAGTACGAGGACGAAGGGGGGGGGCGAAAAAAGATTGAGAAATGCACGTGTATTTTTCAAGGAAAGGTGGCCGAAGCTATGGCGAGATCGGATTATTCGTTTCGCAGCAGTCGTAAAGAAGGTATAAAAATGCTAGAAGAAAAGTCTTTACTGCATATAAACGTCGACTTATCTTATTTATGGATAATTTTGCATACGTATCGTATATGTTGCGGTCGGACGGAATAGGGTACAAGTGCGAAATGCGCAGTTTTAGGCGGGCGAGCGCGGTCATTTTTAAAACAATGGCCGATTGCGGTGTTTTCGAACGCGGGTAATAAATATGTAACGTTTTTTTTCCTATTTTTATATATTATATTATACATTTTTTTTTCTACTTTTATGGATTAGATTTAAAGGGAAATTATTAAGAAAATTATTAAAAATTTAAAACATTGTATATATATATATATATATATATATATATATATATATATATATATATATATATATATATAGTATGTTTATTCTCATATAATATTGTCTTTTATTTTTACATGTTCTCATGTTGATACAAAGAGTTTATATTATGTTCTTCAAAGGTTTGTTTAATATATGAAATAAATATATATGTAAAAATGTAGTTTTCATGAAGTAGTTGTAAAGTGAAAAATATTTTATTTTATATATATAATTTCATGAAATTTCACATGAAAATAAAGTGTAGAAGTATTTTAATTTGTATACTGATTTTTTTCAGTATATAGTTCTATATAGATATGAGAGAAATAATTATGTCATTTTAATATTTTTTTTGTATGATATATTTTTTAAATTATAAGAATAAAATTAAAAACTGAATGTAATAAAAAAAAAGTAATAATAAGAAAGAGTAGTCAAAATTGGATTTTATAGTCGAGAATTTAGATGATCGCATATATACGAAATAAAGACGCCGTACATAAAAAAAAAAAAAACCAGGGCAGTGAAACACACGAAACGCATTCGCGACAAATATGCGATGCAAGGAAAAACGTACGCGACGAAGTTGCAACATCTTGCCGGTCGTTTTCGCGACCGCAACCCTCCGGTAATAAACGTCTGCGTGTGTATGCGGTGACTCGTAGGCGACGTAAGTCACGAAAGCGTGAAACGAAAACTCGAGTTAAGGCGACGTCGTATTGCGTTTGTCTCTGTTTATGTGCGCGTTACGATTACGACGTGCGAATGTCACTGGTTAGCTTTTATTGCTGATCCGCGTTATGCCGTTATATACATACATACATACATATATATATATATATATATATATATATATATATATATATATATATATATATATATATATATATATATAATGTTTCTTTTTATCAAGAATTATATTATTTTTTGACATAATAAGAAAGTTTTTTTTAGTATTAATAAATATATTTGTAGATAAATTCAAAATAAATAAGCATTTTGAAACTCTTGAGATTCATTATCAAAACATCTGTCTAATTTATTCATTTTTATTCAAATCATATTAATAATGATTAATCATGTTAATTCGCATATATATATATATATATATATATATATATATATATATATATATATATATATATATACCACATATATGATAGTTATATAATATTAAAAAAAAATCGAACATTTCAAGGATTACGAGGAAGGCAATGCAAATTTTAAAATCGTCCAATTCAAGGATTAAAATAACATGTATATATTTTTCTCCTTGAATACTTCCATTCGTAATCCGATCGTGCTTAATATATATAAAAGGGAATAATCCCGTCGAAAAAGTTTTTATGCGATCGTTCGAACGTTTTTGCCAAGGAATTTATTATTGTTATACGGTCGAGTTGTTTTTAGAAGTTAGCTCGTATTACAGAAGTGATCAATTTCTAGAACTTCGACGTACATATTCATACATATATGTATATATATATATATATATATATATATATATATATATATACAATGTATATGTAAAGATAGACAGACAGAGCGACGGACAAACGGACACGTTTACATATAACGCGATACAAGTTGTACGGTTAACTTCCAATTGTAATGTACTGGTTCAAAGCTAGTAATTTAACCAATACTCCGATATGACGCAATTCATAAATTGAAATGCTTGAATAAGGGATGAAAAAATATATAAATTTATAAATATTTTATATATATATATATATATATATATATATATATATATATGTATATATATATATATATGTATATATATATATATATATATATATGTATATATATATATATATATATATATATATATATATATATATAACATATGTTTACATTTAAATAGTGATGATTGTTTTTGAAATTTTAAAATTATATATGTATATATAATATATTTTATTAATATTAAATTATTATTATATGAAATCGTTTTAAAAGTTTATAAATTTTATGAATAATAAAAATAGTTTTGTTTATATTTAAATTGTCGATTTTTTTAAAATATATATTTAATACATAATCCATATATATTATAAAATAATTAAAAATTAAAAATATATATATAATAAAATAAATTAGTATAGAGATTGCTTCGATATGTATGAATAATATATAAAATGATCATTATTTTTATATAACATAGATTATAATCGTCGCGTTTAATATGCGAAATGTAAAACAGTATTTAGTGTAAAATAATTAAACTGTGTTGGTCGACTAAGTCGGCCAATTTAAGGCTCTTACAGCTGTCGTAGCACCCTGTATATTGATGGAGGCTTTTATCAAAAGTTGATATTGCGGATTTGTGCATTGTGCCACGTTTCAGATTTATACGAGCCAGTCGGTGTGCACGTGTCCCGTTTTCGTAACTCGCAATTAACGATCCTAGCCTCTCGCATTTTCCCTTATAAATTTCGTAGGTCCTTTTGAAAATGAAAGAGATGGAGTTCGGGGGGTGGGGGGTGGAGGTGGCAGAAGAAGAAGGTTGTATATTTTAAACCTGCCAACGGGGGTACGTATAGATTTACAGGCGGTTCGCACAATTAACCGAGCTACGTCTTGCAGGATAATGAGATATAATACTGATGGAGCTTGTAGCTCGGTTTTATTATTTTTATTACATTGTTCTTACAGAGAGAAAGCTTTTTTTATATTATTATTTATTAACGTTATTTTTTTTTATAAATATATTTCAGTTTAAAAGGAAATATAAGAATATATATATATATATATATATATATATATATATATATATATATATATATATATACAGAAAATTTAATTGTTCGTGATATAACAATGCCATTTATTGTTAATATATTGAAAAATAAAATTTTAATTCTATTCTGAGAATTGAACAATTTCAAAAGCTGTAATGTTAGAAAAATATTTTGACACTTTAAGTTTGAAAATCACTGATATGCATGCTGATTTATGCTAAATTTGTAAGATAAGAATGGCGTTTTATTATTTTTATATTGTTATTACAGAGAGAGCTTTCTCATTTGATATTTTATATTATTATTTATTAGTGTTATTGTTAAAAATATATTTTAATTCTTAAGGAAATATTATAAAAATATATATTATATATTATATTTAAAATTTTAATTATATTTTGAGAATTGAATAATTTCATGAGATTTTATATTAGAAGAATATTTTAACGCTTCAAGTTTGAAAATCACTGGTATAGCTGCCGATTTATGTTAGATTTGTAAGATAAGAATGGCGTTTTATATGTTAAACGTTATTGCTCAAGAGACTTCGAGAAGAATAAAAATGAAATGGAAAAATTAGTTAGAAAAGCGAACGCGGAAAAGAAAAGGGAAGCAGACGGTTTTTCCATGTAAAATTAGCTCGTTCGTTTTTCACAGTTTCTCTTTAGGATTTTTCCGACATGTTCGCGTTCGGAAATTATTCAATAACGGATCAACGGAAAAATTTTCATTCACGGCGATGATTAAAATTCTAGTATGAAATATATATATATATATATATATATATATATATATATATATATCATAAATAAAAAAAGGAAAATTAAAAGAAATTATAATGAAAATATTGTTTTTTTTTCAAAGTTATACATTTACAAAAAATAAACGGAGCACGCTCGGTAGATTTGGTAGTTGGATAAAAGAAAAATATATCAAAAATAAAGGTGACACAGCCACCCTTTACCTCCCCCTAGCAGTCCGATAACCTTTTTTCGGGGCCGTATACTAAATTTTACCCGAGTTATGCGAACAATTCATTTGCATGTAAGGCTTGTATATCTCGCAGGGGTTTTCAACGTTGTGAATTTCTTGCATGCGTTCTACTTACCCCGGTCTCCGGCCCTTACACGAATATATATATAATATATAATATAATATTTAGTTTATGCAATAATAAGGATCGGCCGTTATCCTTGACCGTTAACCGAAACTAACCTCGTAATATTTCTTACGATATACGTTATGAAAGTTTAGTAGAACGCATACTGAACGCTATGATATAGAAGAAAGTTATGAATAGTTTTTGAATAAAAATATCTAGATATAAATTGAAATAGTAAAACAGCATTTATAAGATTTTGCTTTATTTGAATATGTTAATTATTTGTTGTCACAAAAATAATTTATAAATATAAAAAAAATCGATTATTTGTTTTTAATATGAAGTTAATTTTAAATAATATTTATAAATTAAAAACAAAAAAAAAGATAAGAATTATTATGTATTAAATAATATATGTAGTAATATTCATCGGTCTACTGAAAACATTTTGATAGTCAAAAGAAAATAGTAAAAGTTTTCAGAGTCGATTTTTACATGAAGCGAAAAAAAAAGTGAAAGAGAAAACGTTTCAGCAATAAAGGCAAACGCTGTTTTTTATGAAAAATGTGAACGAACAAAGGGATAGTAAAAAAAAAATCATCGCAAATGTATATTCGAAGCAATTGAAAATCAAAGGATACAAGTACACAATAAATATACATATGCGTATCGATGAACGATGACAATGTTTTAAACTGAAGAAATACTCTTATATTTAAAAAATAAAAATATTAAACGTAGATCAATGAACGGTTTGAAAGTTCAAACTTATTTTAGGGTTTCATCAAGTTTATATATTTCAGTTAATTTTATAGTTTTCTAAATTTTAAGAAAATTTTGAATAAATTTTATAAGTAGTTAATTGTAAAAATGCTGTTTTAAATAGTATATAAAAAATAATTTGCACTTACATCTTTTGACTTTTTCAGTCGTTTAATATACATTTCCTTATGTGCCTTTTGTGTGTATTCTTTCAAAATAATAATGTAAAAATAATAGTTATGCCTTGGGATCGAATAGCGATTACAATAATAACAATAATAATAATAATATGGAAAAAGAATAAATAAAATTGGAGTTTGCGTGGGCGGGGGGCATTTTTATCATTTTATTTATAATTTTTTCTTCGTTTTATTCATATGGGGATTTTTCTCGTTTGTTTCGAAGATAAAACCCTTTTGATGAATTCGCTACCTTCATGATTTTGGAATGGTCCTATGAAAACAAGTATATTTTAGTCCTAATATATATATATATATATATATATATATATATATATATATATATATAATTTTATTTATAAAAATTTGACATTCACTGATATAGAAAGATTTAATGTATATGAAAATGTTTATTTCATATTTGTACATATTTATTTAAATTGTAACGTTTGTTTGTTATAAAAATGTCGATGTTAAGAAAATAATGTTAACATGAACTAACAAATATTGCAAACGGAAAAAGGGCGCTATTTAGAAATACAATATTATATGTATATATATATATGATTTTTAAATTTCTTTTTTATATAAAAAAAAAACTTTGATGTGTATAAAATATTAACAATTTTCGATATCTCTCAAAATATTTATAAATAACTGAATTTAATATTGACATCAAAACGTGGTATATATGTAATATTAATGTGTACAAAATTGAAATTTATGACGATTGCAATCAAATAAGCAACTTCATAAGCATTAATGAAGATTTAAAAGTTCTCAAAAATAATTTATAAACTCGAATAGTATTTATAAATTTGAATTAATTATGCGTTTTTCATTGTTCGCCTTCGTTACAAGGAACATTATATTATGAACCGCGATTGTTGGACGCTTTTTTCCAGCGCGGAAAAGCACTCGACGAAGTTTTCTTTTGTTGTTTCGACGACCCCGTTTCACGACCGAAAATAATATATCCGCATTGAAATAAATACTTACATGCGATTCTGTTGCTGTATCGAAGTTTTCAGCCGCGTCGTAAAATGAAATGTAATATTTCGTCAGACGACATTTCGTCGTCGGCCCGTCGCAAGTATTTTACGAATTAAACGCCAGCTCTATATATATATATATATATATATATATATATATATATATATATATATATATATATATATATATATATATATATATATATATATATCACATATGAATATTTGGTAAATATATTTATGTATTTATACGATTCGTTTGCGCTTTCATGCGTATAACGCGTACGAGAAATGTATTCTTCGAAGCTTTGTGAGCAAAAGTTGAATTGAATAACGTATATGATATGGAAACTTGGATCTCGAAAACCGGCGAACGAGAGACTTTTTAATATAAATAATAATTTTATTAAAGTGCACGCGTTCGAAAATAAGAAATTTCATTTGAATTAATTTTAACTAGAAATCTTTCTCATAATAAGTTTCAATTTAATCGATAACAATATACAGTGGCATTATTACATAATTTAATTTTGTTTGATTATTTTGTGAAAATGTTCTTGTTAAACGAGATTTTTTTATTTAATATAATTAAAGTTTTTGAATATAAAATTATATAGAAGTATTGTATATTATTTATATTTTTTTTTTAGAACATATTACAATAAATATGTCTATTATTATAGTTATTTATATTATTTTTTTAAATAATTAATAATAATAATATTTTGAACAGATATTTTTTTAAAGACAAAAATATTGAATTACTACATTTAGATTGATTTATATTATTTATGAATTGAAAAAGAATAATATTTCATAAAAAAAAATTGAATGAAAGAATTCTCTTGGGTTTATTACATAGGAAAATCGAGCCATTAATTTCAATACTCAATCGCTAGATTTAAATTATCTTTAAATAGAATGGTAAAGTAAATAATTCTAAAAACGTAAAATTGAAATAATATAGAAGATTTTTTATAAGATTTAAATTATTTGAAGTATTCTAAAATGGATCTGATTTATAAAAAATAAATTATATAAATAAAAATAAATTCACATTTAAAAAAGAATAAAAATTGATAATTTTTTTGTAATAAATATAAAAATATTATATATATATATTTTTTTTTTTGAGATATTCTGTAAAATACGTGAAATTGCATAGTGCCGAGAGAGTTACTAATAACAAACGTGAAAGAGACGTAGATAAAAGAGGCTGAATTCGAGTTTCGCACCAGAGCCGTATCAACCCTGAGGGGGTTGGACGGTTTGGAAACGAAGGAAAAACTGGAAATGATTGATGCGGGTTCATTTTTCCACGGGGGTAGTATTCAATATCGGAATTTGACGTGACGTAATGAGTTATAGGGATTGTATCCCCTTCTTCCCCATTTTCGTCCTCGTAACCCCTTTTACACTAAAACCCAAAGCTCCCCCCCCTCTCCGAGGTATTATACTAAATAATGCGCGTACGTTGATGTAACAATGTGGCCATTGTATTTTCGTTTTCAGGGGCTGATTTTATACAAATTTTCAATATAATATAGTTGATTTATATCTTTTATGCCACATGATCAAAGGATAATAAGTGAGATATTTAAAAAAATATTTTTTAATATATAATATTATGACTGATATAGTTGTTGAAAATACGTAAATTAAATTATAAAATATATATTATTTCACTATATTTTTTAATGTAATATTGTGTGAAAAAATTGCATTTAAATTTGTATAGTTTTTGAATGCATATCGAATTTTCAAAGTGTATTGGAAAACTTTGCGTATAGAAAACACTTCTTTAAACTGCTGGGAAATATTCGATTTCCGAAGAGATTTTTCCTGTTCATATCGAATACGAATTTTTCATAACACCTGAATTCCATATAGCTTTTAAAAGTTTATCTTAATTTAAAATTTTAGATATGCAACGATTTATATAAAAATATTTATTTAAATATATTATATAAAAAATTGTAGTTTTATTAGAAAAAATATTTTTTCTGAAATTATATTTGAAAAATTTTGTTCAATATTTTAGTGTATTTTATATATATTTATTTTTTTTTCTTAAAAACTGGATGAATTGTATATATATATATATATATATATATATATATTTATATATATATATATATATATATATATATATTTATATATATATATATATATATATATATATATATATATATTTATATATATATTTATATATATATATATATATATATATATATATTTATATATATATATATATATATATATATATATATATATATTTATATATATATATATATATATATATTTATATATATATTTATATATATATATATATATATATATTTATATATATATATATATATATATATATATATGTGTGTGTGTGTGTGTGTATGTGCGTGTTTGTTACCTTTATTTTATGTCAATATGTGTGTTATATGTCCCATACATAAGTGCATGCGCGTGAAAAAAATAATAAAAAAAAGCTTGGCAACAATAGACAGGTTTAACTTTTTTCATATATTTTTATTTAAAATGGCGTTCGATTGGAAAAATGCCTCGCGTTTGCACAAACTGGAAAAACTGTCGGAAAATGGTTTTCCACTTTTTCTTACTTTGGTCGTTGTTTGAGCAAAGCGAAGCGTAAAATAAGATGACACGCAGCTTTTCCATAAGACTTTCACGCAGATAGATAAATACGTTGATTGACAATCTAGTTACGGGACTAAATAAAGAATTTAGATAAATAAATATTAAATGTAACGTGATTTTTAAAAGTATAAATTATGAATAATAAATGTCGTCGAACGATTTAATGTAATTCAATCAATATCAATAATTATATTTTTATAATTAAAGTGTGTGCGTATATAGATGGCGTTGTTTTAAAGTTAACATATATTACTAATATTGAAAAATAATAAATATTGACTTAAAAAACTATCGCTTAAAAATCATTTTATGAGGTACCTGAAAAGTATCGGAAATTATTTGTCAGACTTTGCAGAATGAGAACGATAGACAGATATACGAACGAAAAGAGACGGAAAAGTGTTATGGTATGGGAAAATTTTGGAGCATTGGAGAGTTTCGCGATATAAATGTGTATAAAAAAGGGTTCGAATCAGTGCTTTCGAGTGGGGTGGTCGGGGTCGGTGAAAAGCTTTTCCCATATTCGTCGGGCCCTTCTGTCTGGCGCACCTGCTCTTTGAGTTGGGTCCATTTTTATTAAATTGTCATCACACTCGGAGATTCTTCTACGTAGACTGTCTGGCGTTAACTATTCAACAATACGATAAATATTAAAGCGGAACCGAAATGAAAATTCGTATTTTTCTTTATCATTTTGAGTGAAACTCAACGTTATCGTGTTGCTTAAGAAATATTAAAGCATTTATGGTATACTCTTTATATAATATTATATCATTATTTTGACAATTGGGATTATTATTGATCTTTATATTAAATAAATTTGTATTTATATTATTATTTAAAAATTAAAGATAAACATTATTATCCCATAATTTTCATATAGTTGATTATTTAAAAAAAAATGATAGAAGAAAGATATGAATAATTTTTATGAACATGAATGACAAGTATAATAAATTTAATATGTATTAAGGGTATTTATTTGCAAGCGTATTATATTTACTTATCTATATATTAATAACAATTTACCAAAAAATTACGCGTAATAGAACTGGAATAATTTTCGCATTTTCCTCGTTGGTCGTTTAGATAAACACACCTCAGGAAAAATTCTGCTATAAATCGACTCTCGGATTTCATGGAATAGGGAAAAAAAAGGATGAGTTTTAGGATCGTAATATTTTTAGAATTTTTTTTTATATAAGTTAATATTTTTGTGTTGTGGATGTTTTTGAAATTCGAGTATGTCATGAAAATGTAAAGCATTTTCATATTTTTTTTTGAAAATCTTATATTTCAAAAAAGAGATTAATTATTATATACTTTTTTTTTTATCAAAGATGTTGTCATTGAAAAATTTAACATATATATTGTGATATTTTTTTTCAATATTTTAATTAATAGACTATAATTGGCAATTTTATTAGAGTTATTAAATAGAGTTATTAAATTAGAGTTATTAAATATGGATTTTTATGAAATGTTTTCTAAAATTATTTTTTTCAGCAAAAATTTTTCAGATATTTAAGTACAACACTTTCGAAGATCTGATTTTATTATATAATTTATTATTTATATTTTCATTATAATTATAAATGCAATGAAAATATAATACATAAATAAATATAATCTGCTACGAAACGATGAAAATATCTTTATACAAATTTTATGTTTTCAGCTGAAATTATTTTCTTTCAAAAATACTATATAGAAATGAGCAATGAATAATTTCACGGTACATTAAGGATCAAAATAACATTTCCGTGGACGAATATCGACATTATCTATTATTGTATATATACAAAGCACACTTTGAGAACCACCGCGAGCAGGTATGACATTTGAATGGAGATATTTGAGCTGATGAAGGCTTAATTTGAATATCTATAACTTTATTAAATGTTAAGGCTGTCGTAGGCTAAACGATGCATTATATTGCGTATTAAGCGGATTATTATTATGGCGTAATCTACACGGAATATACACCGTATAATGTTTAATTTTATGTTTGTTAATATTAACTGAAATTGTTTCATTTAATTTTGAGAGTTTACAGTATTTTAATTCTAATATAAATTAATGAAAATGTTTTTTTTTTATAAATATATAATATATATTTAGATTTGAAAATCATTGACGACAGTTTTTTTTAAAATCTGTTATTTTTTTTATTGATTTCATTGCATCTGTTAAATTTAGTGATATATTTTTAAAAAAATATAATTCTTATAGATTCACATATTTTATTCGAAGTATCTCTAATATTGTTCTCATAATGAATTGTCTGCATATTTCAAGTATTCTCCAAATTGTATTAAAATTATCTGTATATATATATATTATGATCGATATGAATATATATTGATTCTGTGAACATAAATAAATTAAAAAAATATATATTTTTTGAGGAGTAAAAAAAATAGTTAGTTTCTAAAAGTGTAGAAAATTTTAAATTAAAAAAGCCCATCCATATATTACAATAAGATCGATAATGCGTTCACTGTTACGATCTCTAAATCGTTTCTATAGCCCAATAATTCTCTCGAAACGCTGTTAAAATCCACTCAGACATTTTTTTATTATGCGAGAAAAATATATGCGCGTCGAAGAAGTAAAAAAAAAAAATGGGAAAAAAATGGCGGGAACGGGCGTATCTTTTAAAAACTATGATGTCCGTTCAAAAAGGAATCTAGGCGAACGCATATGGGAATTTAAACCTTGGAACAAGTGGAAACTTTTCCTCTCGGTCATGATTTATGCTTCAATGTTCGCTTAACGATCTGAACCCTTTTCTCATATTTTCGTTTTCTTTTTTTTTTTTTTAAGCTATTTCTTCTATCTCTTCTGTCGGTTGTGCGCGCGTCCTCTATCTATTCATCATACGAAAAAATAATAACGTACAAATGGAAAATCAAAAAATCAAAATCGGGTTCGATGACCAAGAAAACGATATCGAATCTACAAAACTGTGTCATTCGCTTTTTTTTTTAATTCTGATGAAAATCGTATGCATCAGTTTTAGATTTACTATCATATATATGCTATGAAAAAAATAAATAAATATGAAATATTTTTTTTTCAAATTTTCAGTTTACCTAATAAAAATAAAAATATTTATTGTAATAAATTAAAGTTATTTTATATAAATACATTGAATATCTAATTTTTAATTAAAGAGTTTGATATAGTTATATTGTGATAAATTTTCCGTTTCAGAAAATTTCATTTAATACAAATAATGTTATATATTACAGTTCATTAGTTTTACGCAAAATGTTTTGTGAATAATTTGAATGTAATATTGTAGTTATTAATATGTATATTGGTATATATTTTAATGAAATATCGTAATTAAAATATACGACGAGAATATTACATTTATTTATCAGTAGTACATATATAAAAATTATGCTAGGAAATATTTATTAATATATCATTATTATTCACGAAAGTAATAATTTTGCTTATAATATAATATATTATTAATAATATTTCGTAATAATTACGTTTAATTTTATCTAGTATTATTTTGAAAGTTTATTTTCTATTTCGTAATTTATATGAGGAATCGTTTTATTTTTTGTGCTAAATTAAAAACCACATGTTTCTGATTAGAGAAAATATGAAATAAATTAGTAATAGTCATCAAAACAATTATTATTTATATTTTAGTATGAAATCAGTAAAATAATATTATTGATATAAAAATAAAAAAAAATATTTTATCAAAAAAATTAAGCCATATATTTTTATCTCAAAATATTTTTTTCTATATAGCCGGTTCGATTTTTATATTATTGGAAAACTTCATTTTCATCGCAAATATTCATCTAGAATTCGTACACACACATTGATATGTATAAATATATTGCGTCGTACATTTTCAAAGTATGCCAGTATATATTTTCAGCATTTTTCAGACTGAGAAAAAGAGTACGCGGTCTGAAACGTACTTATCTGGATATCTCATTAGTTTTCCGTGATTTTTTTTTTGCAGGCATAAAATAATATTCAAGAAACTCGAAGGGTTCAGTTTTCTCGCGTCGTTTATGTTTTACACAAATAAGCCGCAGGGCGTTTCCGGAAAATTCCGGTTCTGGTGAAAAATATCCCGCGGGATTATAAACGTGATGGGAAATGTCAGAAAAAATAGAAAATATACCGGAAAAAATATTCCACCCCCCTTTTTTTTTTGGAAAAAAATGAGTCTACGCAACACACGTCGCGATATCGAGTGTTAGTCTCTATATAAATATTGTGTCTCTGACGTTATTTTTTTCGTTTTTATTTATTTAATTTTCTCGATTGCAAATATTACCGAATACATCCTTTCTTTGTTTTGGATGTGAAAATATTTGGAATTTTCTCGATGTTGGTATATATATATAAGATTATAGTAAAAATGATATCGATTACTTGACATAATACAAATTGAAATTTCAATGTATGAAAAGTATATATTAATCAATATTATAAAACAAAGATTAAATTAATAAAAGTTTTATTAAAAAAATGTGTGTATATTTGGAATATAATATCAGAGATTTAAAATAATGTTATCATTTAAATATATAAAAATTATATATGGTATAATTTGTTTTTCTAATATATATGCTAAATTGTTTATGATTATAAAGAGTGCTTTTCAGTATTTTAATATATAGAAATAATCTATATGTAAATGAGATGAAACTCGTTATAAATCAAAATTTTATATTTGATCCCTTTGTCTTTTGAATATCGCGTTTGATTTTCAATGTTCATTGAGACGTAAAAAATATGATAAAAATATTCAAACAAATTAATATTTGGAAAATTTTCATAAAATATTAAAAATTTAAAACAAAATATTTATTTAAATTTTGTTTAATGTTATTTATTTTTTTCCAATATTGAGTCAACTTAAACAATTAAACTGAAACGTCATAAAGAATAATTATCGATTCAAAAGTTTCACACATCATTAAAGATAAAGGAGACGACACACTTTAAGGTATGGCTTCCGGTAATTCATCGTCACAAAAGTCGGACCCGGAAGTCGACGTGGCGAATTCGGAAAAATTTAAATGCGACAAAAATACGTGCATTTATTTAGCGGCCAAACAGGACCCTCTATTTACCGAATGGACGACGGGCATAATTAAACTGAAAACGGTGCTGAAAGAAATAATTCAGGACATAAGGTGTGCCGAAACGAATTACGAGAACGACGACTGCAACTGTTCGCAATTAATTGAAGAAAATAGAAATTTGAAGAAGACGATCTGCGATCTGAAACGTGAGAAAACTCTTATCGAGAACCTTCATAAAGTAAGGGAAGATTTGTATTTGGAAAAAATGGTGCAGTTAAAATTAAAAATTAAAAACGACGAAGAATCATCATCTAGTGATATTGATAATACGAAAAAATTTTAGTTTAATAATAGTAATTAATATTTGGGTATGATTCGTCATTTGAAAAATCTTTGTAATAAATTTTCAGTATAAATATCTTGTTTGATTTCAGTATGAACATACTAATTAGTATACATAAGCACAATTTTAGCTTAATTTAAATAGTTAAACAGTAGTAATTTTATTTATAAAAATGTTCTCGTAAATCAACTTTATATATAGTATATACAATTATTTTTGGATTACACTTTTAAATTCCTCTAGAATTTGGGACTTTGCTAAAATATTTTTAGAGATTGCTATGTCGATATTAAAATTTAAATTTTTATATAAATATTGTTTATAAAGAATTATTTTTATTAGAAACATTAAAATAATGTTAAAAATTCAAATTTTTCTAAATATTCTTTAAAAAAATTCTGAAAGATTTATTGAAAAATTTATATAAAAATGAAAAAAAGGTATGCCAATCCCGTTAGATGTTATTATTTATATTCTTAATTTTTCAAAATTATTATCACTATCTAAACAAAGGGAAATATGGATAATTATTACATTAAAAAAATATATAAGTATTAATTCATTTAAAAAAAATTATTCATATAATTTTAAAAATACATTAGCCAATAAATTTATTTACTGCATTTACAATTGTTTAATTTCTATCATAATATGTATTATGAACTCATATATAATATAATATTATTGTATAATAAATTAATTATAATTAAAAATAGACAGTGTGAAATTTAATTCTAAACTTTCTCGCATTCTAAAACATGAAGTAAAAACTGAGTGCTTCTAGTAATTAGCGTAGTTTTAGTAAAACGAATGAAAGTAGATTTTTAGTTTCTAGTTTCAGCATTTCAGCAAACTTCGAAGCGTAAGCTATTTTGCAACAAAAAAAAAATATCCGAATGAAAAATCTAATTTTCTCGTCGAAATTCATTTGAAAGCCGACTCTAATATGTCGCATATGTCCATAGGATTATTGAGTTAAAAATTTATATTTAAAACTGGATTCTGAGTTTCGTTTAATATATGGAT
This sequence comes from Leptonema lineaticorne, assembly GCA_024500535.1. NCBI lineage: Eukaryota > Metazoa > Arthropoda > Insecta > Trichoptera > Hydropsychidae > Leptonema > Leptonema lineaticorne. The sequence continues at coordinate 6,488,344 of JANIJI010000009.1, forward strand.
GAAAAAATATCTGTCCTGCTAATATAATAAATACACTGAAAAGAGACTTTTTGGATATAATCCAATTTCACGTAGAAAAGTGACTATTTTATTATGTTCCAAACAGTAAACATGTGTCTAGACATATAAATAAACTTAATTTTATAACATAATTATATAAAATGTCTTCCGTATATAACGGTTCGAAATGGAAATTTTTCATGAAAAAAATAATTTATAAATTTTGTTTATATTGAGTTATAAGTTTACTGATGGATCTGGATTAAATTTTAGAGAATTTTTTATAAGCAATTGTATAGAGAATAATAAAATATGGAAAAAATGCTTGAATAATTTACTATCTTAAAAAAATATTTCATTTTAATTAGTTTGTTGAATTTATACAGCATATAATTCTTGATTTGGAAGATTGTTAATTGATAATATCAATAATTGTTTAAAAAGTGATTTAAATATTTTAGTCTTAAGTATTTAAAGAGCAGTTAGTTAAAAATTGATAATTTGATTTCTAATATACTAAGATATAAAAAAAATTCAAAATAAAATAAAATTCAGATATTGTAAAAAAGGATACTAAAGAATATTTTAAACATTTTTTTCATATATATTATTTACTCATAATATTCATAAGTAGTATCTATAACGGTTATTGTACAATAGATTATATTTGAAATATTCAAATATCAAAAATAATATTACACGCAATATATAAGAAAATACTGAAAAGAACCTTTATACATTCATAGTTTCTTTGATATTGTGAATGATATGAAGAAAATAATAAGTTTGATAGTAAAACTAGGCGAAGTTTAGAGATTTAATCAAAATTGCTCATATAGCCGAAGCGAATAGCGCAGACAGAAATTATTGTATAAATTTACAAGCGACTGCGAGGCCTGCGAATTGAAAATGCTTAATTAAATTATTTTAATTAATTTCAGTCGTGTTGTGAATAAATCTAGACGCCACGGTTAATTTTAACACGCCTCATTTCGAGTTCAAGTGAAATAACACGATGTGTAATTGCAATATTGTCGATTGGGGAAATACTTTGGCGTAATGACTTTAGTTCGCCCCGAGTCCGTTGCAGAATTGTTTCACTCAAGGGTTGTAAAATTCATATATATATATATATATATATATATTTAAATATGAATTTGTATGTGTGTGCGTGTATGCTAAAATTCGGTTAAAGTCAAATTTACTCTATATTAATAATGATTGTTATTAAATTTATCGACGAAATTTAATCGAAAACGCGGTCTGATATATTTATACGATTGAGCGGAATTGGATTATCCAGTGTAAATTAATTAAATTATAATTTAAACATTATAATGTGCGTATATATTATATATAAAATATTGTACAGTTGAAATATTAGTTGTTGATTTAATTAATTAATACATAGTATATGATTATATTTCATCTGCGTAATGTTCAAAATTAGTTATATTTGTGAAAATGAAATTATTTCACTTTTGTAGCGATTAAAATATTAATAATATATATTATATTATATAAATATGGTTTTAATTTTATAAAATATATTATCTAAGCTGATCCGTATAAAGTCAAATTCGTATATTTTCACTCAAATTTTACTTAAAGTTATCTTTTATAACTTTGCTGAAGGTTTAATTCATCGCTCATAACTTTGCTAAATATATTATGTTTTGAAAATATCGTTAATTGTTAATTGTATCAATTTTTTAATTCTTATAGATAGTTCATAAATTCTATAAATTGTAAGACACCGACTACTATCTTTCAAAAGTGTAAAAAATAGAGAGACAACAAGTTATATTCAACTTCTTGGTACGAATGATTCAAATTTGGAAATCTCATACATCTCTGAAATGGACGTTTAAATGTCAATTCAACGAAATAAGAAAAAAACAAATATTTAAAACGAAATTGTGAAGATATATAAATCAGGCACGAATTGAAACTCCAAGTTATTGACAGATAGAATAAATTCAACTATGTAAAAAAAAAATGTAAATTTCATATAATATTATATATCATGAATAACTCGATTTTGTAAAATTTTGATTTTTTTTGCAAATTTTGTGGTTTTTTTTTAAATATTGAATCAATTATTATTGACGTTGAGAAAATTCACGACTGATCAAAAGTTGCTGACAGCTTTTAAGCTTGAGAAACTCTGTATTGGATGTTGCAGACGTATAGCTAGTTCGATTATCGGAAAAGCGAACGAGTTGCGGTCCGAAGGAAAATGGAGCGTTTCGTGGAAAATGGAAAATAGGAACGCACATTTCACTATAGTTCGTACAAACCAATATATGTATATGTTTTTTTTGTATTTTTTTATGATTTATGCGGTTGTGCGATCGAAAATTCAAGTGAAAATATGAGACGACCGCAAAATTTTCAACCATAAAAACAAGCCAATGTTTCATATACAGATACTTTATATAATTTTATAAATATGATAAGTGTACCTTATATATTAAATAACAACATAAAATAATTATATTATTATTATTATTATTATTATACTAATATAGTTTAATTAAGGCACACGTGATTTATATTAAAATTATTAAGAAGTGTAAACATTATGTACACATATAAATTTTATTTTGATATGATTATACAAGTCTAAATCGATTTTGTAATTTAAAGTTTATATTCAGATATATAATATATAATAAATGATTTTATACAATTAGAAATAATCAAAAATATTTTGTTACTTTTAGAATAAATATAATTTAATAGTTGTGACGCGAATAATAGATCAAAAATTCTTATGAGATTTAAGTTTTCAATTAGCCATTTATATTATTTGAAATATGTGATTCCAAAACGATTTAACTCTTAAAAAAATATTATAAATATATATATATATATATATATATATATATATATATATATATATTAATACAAATCATAATATGCAAATTAAAATGTTTTCAAGAAGAATGAATACTAACGAGTTAGATGGAAGAAAATTACATTATAATAATATTATGAATATGAATAAATAAAGTTTCAAGTTTCGGTCTGCTTTTCATATCTTAATAATATAGGAAATATAAAAGGCTATTAGCAGTGAAAAGATATAAAGGTTTTTAATATTAAATATTTATATATAAATAATACAAGATGAGACCGATAATAATTTATAAAACAACATTTGGAATAAATTTGTTGAAAGAGAGTAGTATAATATGTGTTTTAAATTTATGATAAATCTTATGATTAACACGCAAATATTATGATATTTCATTTATTCACATGTATCTTTCAATTTTTAATCACTTATATCATAGTTTAATAGTGGAACATATTCCGCTGAAAATTTTCAGATGTGCTATTCCTGAAAGAAAATACACTATTCATAAATAGTGTATTTTCTTTCAGGAATAGCACATATGAAAATTTTCAGCGCGGTCTGAGTGCGTTGAAATAAAATGATGAAATTCGCGTTTTCAGCACGAGATAGCTGAGTCGTCGCTGAAAAATCTCGACGGTAAAACTACGGTTTATGTCCTGTAAGAAAATTTCTCATAAGCTCTAACGAATAAGATGATCACTCGACCCCGTTTTCTTTATGAAAGTAAAGCCTGCGTATGCAATTTTCTTCTGGAATTTATTTTGCAATATATTTTCAGTTTTCTACGTCATTGAAAAGTTTAAAACGTCGTTTTCTCATATTTGTAAATATTTCAGTTAGACTATTCTTAAATATTTATATAAAAATATTAATATTTAAATAAAATAAAATATTAAAAAATAAGGTAAATTTAAATAAAAATCTTTTAGTAAAATTTAATTGAAAACTTTAAAAGTAATTGTTACGAATAATTTGTATAAAGTTATGTGAGAGGTTTTTATTGTTAAATTTGCTTTAAATAAGCGAAAAAAAAACTTTTCAATTTTAATAATATAAAATTTTTATTTTAGTGATTTTATAATTCGTATCTCCGCTTTTAAATAATGATAAAAAGATTCTGAGTTTTTAATAAATTTCTTGTTATCTTTATTTAATTAAACATTATTGTATCATATAAATATAAAAATTAAATGGAAAATTTCTCAATTAAAAATATCAATATTTAATCGAAACATATATTTAAAAATCTTTTATCAATGGAAAAAAATATACTAATATAAATCTATTGTTTAAATTTTTATTATGAATTTTCAATTAAAATATTTTAAAATGAGAACGTAATTATTTTTATTAATTAGTAGAGAGTAGAGAAATTAATATTTTCTGAGAATTTAATTTTATAATTGTATTTGAATTAAAGATTATTAGATTTTTGAAATTTTGATTTAAAAGATAAATATACAATTTATTTAGAAACGATTTATTTTTATAAGTAAAATTTTATTATGGTTAAGGAATGTTCTTATAATTAATTTTAATTCGTAATATCATATTAAAATACAGATAAAGATAAAACTTTTTTTTCAGTGTAAAGTATATATATATATATATATATATATATATATATATATATATATATATATATATATATATATATATAAATTCGACTTCGTATTTGTCAATCAATTTCTTGCCCGAGGCTTATTCTTGTAAGATCTTTGTCGGTATTATTTCGTAGATATCATATTTATGTCATAATTTTCGTGTATATTACATTATGAAATATTATTACGTGGCATTTGATATATTTTATTGTCGTTCAATACGGACAATAAAAGGATATTATTACTCAGAATGCGATTATTATTGTCTAACACATAACAATAGATTAATATGTGATTATTATTATTATTATTATTACTGAGAGATACAATTAAATTTATTTACCTGTACATTAAATTTTATAATATACTCGATATATATATATATATATATATATATATATATTAATTTTAATATATGAATAATATATTTTGTGATATTATTTTAATAATAGTATTATTTTAATTATTATGATAATGTTCTTTAATTGTTTTCAAGTAAGAAAGATTGTGGGTTATACTTTGAACGAACAAGGCGATGGATGCGAATGTTCGTTTTAATTGCATCGAAACCACCGCCTTTTACGTAAATAACGAACAAACACATTTCGACAATATAATAATCGCTTTCGAACAACGCTATCGAACACCGTTAAGGTTTTCGCCGCTAATTTGTAGGGATTAAGGCTTCACGGGTGGGCGAAATAGGTGGAGAAGCCTGAATTAAGAATGTGAAACGTGCATCAATCACGCTTTGCGGCACTTAATAAAATGGTGATTAATAAAATACGAGGTTTTCCAATTTGCATTTAAGTATTGGCTATGCAAATCATAGTCGGAGTATATTTGTATGGAAATCGTTTTCTAATGAAGAAAACAACGTGAAACTTTAATTGAATGTTGAGCTTATAACAGCGGTGTTCAATATTTATGTTTTAATAATAATAAATATTTTTATTATATGTATATATAAATATTAAATTAATATTTTTTTTTAACAAAATTGTATTTCAAGATAGATATTGAATTTAATGGTTTAGTAAATTTATTTTTAAAATTAATGTTTATTTTAGTAATAAGTTATATGATTTTGGTTGTGTTTTTATTATGAATCGTTATGATATATCTAATATTTTTGAAAAATATTTGATATACATTTTTTTAATTCTAAATTCGTACCGACTTTTTTTTATACATGTCATTTTAACTAAAAATATTTAAAACAAATTATAATGTAATTTATTATGAAACGTATATATAAATAAATTCTACGAATTTTATTCTATATTTAGTGTACATTAAATTTACATTTATTTTCAGTGGTAAAACAAGATCGATATGAATTTTATATGATGTTGTCAGAGATTTATTTGTAAATTGAGATATTTTTTAAGCATTTTATTTTTGTATTTTGACGCATGTCATTCATATATTTATAAGTTCCCAAATAATTTAAAAATAAATAATTATTTTATTTTTAGTTAATAGAATATTTTATATATATATATATTTTTCTAATAAATTAGTATATTCTAAAAAAAAATCGTGCACATGCCACAAAGTGATGGCATTTTGAGTATATAGGCCGTGGATTTTATTAAACGTTTAGCAAAACGTCGCCGGTGGTGAAAGCATCCCCTTTGTCTTTAGTTGAAATGGGGTTGCAGACCGCATCCGAACTTGGAGTTTAACACGTCGGATTATGGAGACGAAAGGTGCGGTGTTTTGGGATAACACATACACACAAACGAACACACCTATATATATATATATATATATATATATATATATTAGTGAATCAATACATGCACATACATTATATTCTTATATATGTTATGGGCAATGTTTTTATATAGAATACATTAATATAATATTTTAAAAGTCAATTTCTTTCATATTTATAAATAAAATATTTATTTATATAATAAATATTAGAAATATTGATGACTTATAATATTTATAATTATTTAAATAATATATGTTAATTTGTTGTTATTATAGTATCATACGCAATGTTCTATATAAATATATATTCGCGTACATTTATAAAGTTTTAAGGGTAGAATCTTGAAACATCATCTTTCGATTGCTGTTGTTAAATAATGGGTAGTAAATATTTCGGAAATTATCTAAACTTGTGCCGAACCGTCGTTTAGAATAAATGACAGTTGACGCTTGTTACAAAGCCAATATTAAAATAAATATTATATATTAAATATTATAAATATATTTTTATTTATAAATATTTTTTCAGATTTTATTATTAATTTAATTTATGTATTTTTTCAATAGAAAAAAGTAAGAAAATAATTACAACAATTTAAAGTAGAGATTTATATAAGGTATATATTTAATAATATAAAAATTAAAAATATAAAATATATTTTAATAATAAAATTTATGTAATGGTTTATAAATATTTTTGAAAATTCATAACTGTATTGAAATGAAATATTAATATTGACTTTTTAGGTTAATGTGTTATATTGTGATTCTCAATAATCAGATTGATAAAATTAGACAGTGATATTGCAACACCATCTATAATAAAAATTAGAAATTACAATTATATATTATTAATAAGAAGTATTTGAATATTTTCATATATAATCTCTTACTTATTTAGAAAATTTTTAATAAATATAAATTGGCAAAAATTTGAATTATCCTATATAAATATATATATATATATATATATATATATATATATAAACTATACAACAGTCGTTATATGAGCGAACCTCGCTTTCATCCCGCTTTCAATGCGATCTAATTACAGACTGTTCCTGATGGATGCTCTGTGTCATCCCTAGATTAAACTGCTAACGCACAGGAACATACACGTATACACTATATATATATATATATATATATATATATATATATATATATATATATATATATATATATATATATATATAAGTATACGTACAACGGATTCGATTTGTTTGGATCGCGAACCGCCGATTGACGAACCCTGTCACCAATCAAGCCGTTACGCAGTAATCGAGTTCGACAGCATCAAAGGAGAACCCTTGTTTTGTTTTAATAGAATAATTAATTATCAAAAAATATGATCTTGTACGAGAGGAAAATATTGGAATATTGTAATTTACTGGCACGTGTATTCTTTGTTCAATTTTTTTCTATATATAAATTTTAATATACGATATATAATTGTAAAAATGAATAAATTTTAATATTGGGATGAAATTTAAATTAGATACTGTATCAATTTCTGATGATTATTTATATGAATCAGATTTTTTTTCTATGAAAAAAACTCAAAAAATATTTCCACCTGAGTTAGATGAAAAAACAAATATATAGTTTAAGGCAAGGCATCACGATGAAGAAAACAATTTTTCTTTCGAGCATATGTGCGTTTTATGCGAGGATAGAACCAGTAAAAGGGAGCAGTAAATTGAATGATCCTTTGGAGCGTTTTGTTCCGCTCCGAGTTACTGCTATATTGGCTTATTATCGTCTTCGTCTCCTCCTTTTGCGCCAACTTCAACTTCCGCCATATCAATCAATATGATGAGAGTCTTTTGGACGAGAGGCGGTGTCGACTCGACGGGAATAAGAAGGGAGGGAAAATCGGGAAAAACTGAAACGTAGCACAGCGTCGAAACGTTTGGTTCGACAAGGATGGAAACGTTTAGGGGCAACGAATTTTTCGTGGAAAACTGTCCGAAAGTATAGTTTTTCGACGGGGCTTTATCTACTTCGATTCTGGGGAAAACTATTTACTCGACGGCGAGCTTATCACCATCGATGACGACGGGGATTTGAACCCTTAAACTTTGCCTAATGTCGGAAACGAACTTTTTTTACAACGATACGAAATGATAAATATATCTGTAAATATATATATATATATGTGTGTTTTTAAGAATTTCTATATAAGGAATTCTTACGATTTTTATATATAACGAATAGAATCCATCGCTATGAACATCTATAATTCAACGTTGATCATTTTATTGAACATATTATATGTGAAATTGGCAAATTACATATTCTCAGAGGGTGCTGAACGATTACGATTGTTTGCAAATACGTTCTAATATATATATATATATATATATATATATATATATTTGTATGCCGAGGAACAAATGAAACCGAACAATAAATCCTTTTGAAGTGCCGCTTTCGAAGTACAAAATGACATTTTGTACACATTTCACACATTGTGTGTCTATTTAACTCGAACAACTATCGACTATATAACAAACATTCACATAAATATCCATAATAGATCTGAAGATGTATCGAGAATGGTTTTACGACGCATTATTTACGTGTTCATTTAACGAAATATAGGTGGAAAAATTATGCGACCATTACTGCGATAGAGAATTAAATAATCTAATAATCTAATCGTTGAATTTTATAATATATTCATCATAAATGAAATAAAGCGGTTTTTGAATATTAAATATAGTCCTATATAATTCAGTTAAAATATGAAAGTAATGTATTATGTAATTACGGAAAAATAAAAACGGTACTCGTATATTGACATTAAATATGTAATATAATTAGGAAAATTGAATATTACTATGTAAAAAATATTGTGTCACATTAAATATAATTATTAACTAATTGATAGAATTTTTTATATACCATATTATAATATTATAGAAAGTTTTAATAAATGTAAATAAATAATTGACATCGTTTGAAAAATCTGTTTAAACTGTGAAAAATAGAGTAGAATAAAAAGTATTAGTTTAAAACAAAAATATATAATATATATATATATATATATATATATATATATATATATATATATATATAGTTATGTGTTAAAAAGTTTTATATAAAAAAAATAATATTTTCAATTGAATATAAAACATAGGCTGAAAAATTCGAAAGAATCAAATTGACGTTAAATGATTTGTAAAATAGCTTCAGGTCCACGAATGATTGTAGCTATAACGATTATTTTTTTCGTTATAATATTATTTTTTCAATTAAAACCGAATGAAAACGAATAGTCGGCAACTGATAATTGAATGGGAAAAAAATGGCAAATTGCATTATTTATTCACGTGTCATTCGATAGTATACAGATTGAAAATGGCTATTTCGCAACGTAAATATAAAACGTGACACATTATTAATGGGTTGCTCTATATGCAAATTAAAATGGATGCGTGCAAAATCACCCTCTGACACGATATATATATATATATATATATATTTGAATTCAATATAGTGATATAAAAGTTACATTATAGTTCATAAAATGGAATAAAGTATTAATAGATATAGAGTAGTAATAGATATATTAGTGTTTTAATCTAAACAGAAATTGAAAAAATAATTAATCCTAGTTTCTAATATTTGTAGGAAATATAAAATGGAAAAACTCTTTTAATTATTGTTTTAAAATTGTTTCTTGAAAAAAAATAAGTTGTATAGTTTTTTTAAAGAAATTTTTATAAATTTAATAATGAAATTTTTAAAATTTAATTTTTTCAATATCAGATTTATTTTGGACATAAATTTTGAATATTTATTTTTTTTAGTTTAGCTGAAAAACTATTAGATAAAGTGGAAGATCGTTTGATATAAAAGAGGTCAAGTTGAGATTGGTTGAACAAATTTTAAAGAAAAAGTCGTCGAAACTCCGACGATTACAAAAAAGGTTTTCCGTCTTCATATCAAGTTACGAAACAGGTTCGCGGTTTTGAGGTCTCAAAATCTCTCAAAACACAAAAAGTCACATTTCAAAAATAAAGTCAAAAATATGGATTTTTTAAAAAGAAGGACTGTCGTTCCAAAAGGGGGACAGTTGATTTTTTTGAGGATTTTCATTAATGATAGTGTTTTATTATTCATTTTATACTTTAATTAGTAAAATGGAATGAAAACTATATTATTTAAAGTAGTAAAATGTATATGTATTTACAATATAAATTTAGAATCAATAATATTTCATAATCGATTAATGTAAAATCAATGCAAGTACTAAAATATGCAAATTTTCAAACGAGATCTTTCGTTATTTTTCAAAGATTTGTATTCTCGTTTTCCCGCGTATTTTATACAAATACAAATAATTCCCAGAAAATTGTTCGTTTTGTTTCGCATCCATTTATTTCGCAGGACGAATTCTGTCGGATACGATTAATTGTTTAATTGGGTTTCGCGTTTTGTGAAAATTTTAATTATAAATACGAATCGTCTTAGCAATGGACTGGGGGTTGAAACACGGGGTTGAAGGGGTGAGAACGGAGGAAAAGTGTCGATAGGCGGGAAAATGGGCGGCGGTCGAATGATGAAAATATGCACAAATAACCGGAGAAAGTCGTCGCGTGGGAAAAGTGGGCGGGAAACTTTCTCCATTTTCTTACGAAACGCTTCAAAAGGATCTCTATTTCAATTACACAAATTAATTACAAAAGTGAATACAACTTGGCGCCCGTTCGCGAGGCTCCCTGCAAAAATTGGACTTTTTAATTCAATTATAAATTTTAAACGAGTAAACGGTTTGCTAGTGGGTGGGTGGGTAGTTTAATGGGGTTGAAAAAGAAACAGGTAGATAGTAAGGGATAGTAACTAGGGAAGCGCATTGTTAGATTCATTGTTTATTTAGCAAAGTGTGAAGTATTATAAAAAGTTTTTATTACTGTTTTTATTTACGATGCAGAAAATATTATATGTTTATTTTATATTACGCTATGATTCTTTATTATATATGAATATATTTTGATTGCAATTCAATACGACTATTTCATAATTATTATGACAGAAAGATGATTGTCTATCATATATTCTATTCATCAACATATAATCACTCCCATGAGAAATTAAGATTTGCATCAATCTCATTTAATATTCGCTATTAGATAATCCCAAGTTTATGATGTAGGATAAATTAGCATATGATATATCAACATTGTCACAAGTTGTATTTTAAAATAATTCAGGAGATTTACACAAATATTAAACATATATGTAAAAAATGATATAAATATTTTGAATCAAAATTATATTTATAATATAAAATATTAAATTATCACAAGCTAACGATCATAATTGGATTAATATAAATTTACTGAATCACTTAAAATACTAAAAATTAACGACTACGAACTCCGATAATCAGATTTTTCCGATAGCACGTTTCACGCACTTGTACCCTTCCCCGTTTAAAAGTAATATCTGAAATTATACAGTCGAACGCATAATTACGAGTATTATACAAGTAGACTTTCGGCGATAACGCTTTGAATATTAGAACGAATTAAAATTAATTTATTCCGGGCAGTGACTCTCAACCTTTTTTTTACGACGCACCTCCCTTTCTCATCTCAGTATAAAAGCGACCGTTTCGGATTGATAATGAAAGCGCGAATCAAAATCGTGGAACCCGTCGTAAAATTTAAAGTCCCTTTACGTAGAGAGAGCGGTCCTTTTCGACGGATAGTTGCTCGCACTAACTGCTTTTTAACTTTAATGATTAGATTTGATTGCGGCCTATTCGACTGCGGCCCGCGAATTCGGCCACGAGTGTGTTACAAGCCGTAACTATCAAATTATAATGAAAGGGTAACATTTGCTTAATGTCCACTGCGGACCTGGACTGCATCGTCCTTGTTAATTATCCGCTCTCATTTCATGTTTTTGTATGAATCAGAGCTGTTCAACTTTATTATTATTGACCCTTGTTAAAAAGCTATTTATTTTTAGTGTCTTAATGTGACATACCTTTTTCGAAACTCAATTTTATTATAAATTTTTATAAATATAAAAATGATAAAATAATGAAAAATTAAAATTAATTTAAGATGATCATTGATGATAAATATTGTTAAGATTATTCGCTAATTTAATTTTTTTTTATTAATATAATATAAGAATAATCGTTTAACGGAGTCAAATATATATAAATATAACAATAGATTATGGTCTCAAAAATGGTCTTCAAATCTGTGGTTGAACACATCTGACATGTATGTTAACGCCTGAATGTGAATCTTGCCTTTTTATTTCTGTATGAAAACCGCGTTTGTTCGTCGTTTGAATAAAAAAAAGACGCGAAAACGCTTTGCAATCAGCTTTGAAATCGTTCGTTAGATTCTTTTGAGCTTATATAATATATATATACATATAATTCGTATACGACGCTAACAAAGATGAAAAGTGAAAATAGTAGAAAAAAAAGAGAAAGAAAGTGAAAAAAGAAAACTGTTGATTCTGTGGAAATTTAGAATCTCACTCTAGAGGAAAATGTTTCTCTTTTTCTTTCCCCTCTTTCTTTCGGCGATGTTTCGAAAGCAATTTAAATATTTAATGTGCCGATGAGAGATTTAATTTTTCAAAATACAAGTATGTATTTTTTATGCAGCAAATGAAGGGTCGTTATTAATGTCGGGATTTTTTTAACATTCTTAGAATTATCGGGCCTCTTTAATTTTTTTTTTATTAACTTTGTTATCGTTTTCAATACGATACTTTTGAGGTTGCATGTTTATTATTTTGATTCTAATTTTCAATATAACACGACTTATTATAAATAATATATTCATCATAAATCTAATTTTCATATTTGTAGTTTGAATTATATTTTTATAAAAAGTTCATTTTTTTTTATTAAAGTTAAATAAATTAAAACAATATTATATTAGTAAATAGTATATATAAATTTTATAAAATATATTGATATTTTTTATGTAAGTCAAGTTTACATATATATTATATTTAAATATTATAATAGCATAATTAAAAAAAAATATATTGTTCAGATTATATATAAATAATTTTATTTGTTTGAGAACTATTAATCATATTATGTGTTAAGTGTAGATAAAAGACATCTCTCAGGGAATTATATTCATTTTATATTATATATAGGTATTCAAACACATTTAAAAACTATAGACAATTAAAAAATATATTTTTGATTGATAATGAAAATGTTAAATATCTTATACGGTAAAAGTTATTGTAATTTAGTAAAGTTTATTATAGAAAAAAAAATGTTTTAATTTTTTACAATATTATGATGACATTACTTTGGCATTGTGCTGTATATATGTGACGCGTGTATGCAATCCCTTTTTCTTCGCCGTGATTCGAAACACATTCACTGCGGTCCGCATAAAAGTTTCGCTTTTTGTCGCGCATGCAAATGCGGATATTCGAATGAACTGCTTTACGTTTTGACCCGCACGTGATTCTCCATCTAGCGAAACCTTAAACTCAAAAAAAATAAATAAATAAATAAATACAACCCACTCACCCTTCGAGGTGACTTCCGTTTCCGTAATGCACATACATACATACATACACACATACATACATATATTATAAGTGGAGCAAGTTAAAATATAAGACCTCGGCGTTAGCGGTGCAGTTAATGCGCGGGTTCTCGGCTATTTCTTTTTTTCTTTTTTAAACAAGTCTACCGGGAACGGTTTTTCTTATTGTTCCAACCGAGTCAATAGTTTTATATTCGATATATGTTGTGTTGTTATTTATTTATTTATTTTTTTCTGGTAGTATAAATAGGATTCGTTGTTTTAAAGGGATGTTAAGTTAGTTTTGTTAGTTTAATTTTTTCTAAATTAAAAAATATATATTGAAATTTTGCTATATAGATTACATTTTGAAAATTTATAAAAAAATAATATTTTATTTTTATTAATATGTAGCATTGATTTATATGCATTTTATACAATTAAAACATATATTTATCTTCTATAAAATTTAATATAAACATATGATGATCCACTGATAACACTCAAGATCATTTAATTTAAATTCATAATTTCGTTTTAAATAATTTTTACTCGATTTAAAATATTGTACAATTTAATAACCGGTTATTATTTAAAATAAAAAATAAAAAAATAAACTCAAAAACAAAAAAAAATCACGAATTTCAAAACGCAGGTTTAATACTAGAAAGCTTATTATGTTACTGAATTATTTATCGTTCAATGTAAATTTTACAAGGCATACGAGATTAAAAACACACAATTTGTACGTAATTTAGAAGTCATTGAATATAAAATCATCCATTTTTCCATCGTAAATATATATCTCGACAAGGAATTTCCGGGATTTTTCATCACATCCTGTATATATTATACAAACATGTATGCATATATTTCTATATATATATATATATATATATATATATATATATATATATATATATATATATATATATATATATATATATATATATATAGAAATATATGCATACATATAAGGCAAGTATCTCACTCTTCTTTCGTGCCGTACTCACTTAACGACCAAAATATTTCTCGGTGTCTGGTGCAGACGCTGCTTTATTGCCCTTTGCTTCGCTTTTCCTACTCCATGCTTTTTTTTTCCGCGACTTATTTTATTTATTTTGTAAAAGAAATTGTGCACGTAGACCGAATAACGTAGTGCAAACTTCAAATGAAATCCCACGCGAATACACCTTTGCATTATTTCGTCCATTGCCAGGCGTGTTTATATTATTACTAGCCCGCCCATCGCCCATCGCCCATCGCCCGTCGCCCGTCCGCCCACCCGTTCGGCTCACACTTTACAAATTCACCCGTAAAACCACCCTCAACAGGTTTACGTATGCACGTTAACGTGGCCGCCGTAAAATATGCATGGGGTTAAATGCGCTCGACTTTTGCCAAATGTCTATTTAAACTGCGATACAATTTATCAAAACGCGATTTTGCGGCTGCTAGAGAGCGTTTTGTTTGTTTATTATTTGTTCGTGTGTCGCACCCTTAGTGAAGCGGAAACGGTTGTAAACTTTGAACGTGGGGTTACATTTGTCTGTTTTATCGTTCGTCTATTACATCTGTTTGAAAATGTTTTCTCTTGAATTTATAATTTTTACAGATTTTTTTTCTAGTTCAATTTGCTTGAAAGAATAAACTATATGTCATATATAATTTTTGTTCATAATTGATATAACGATTATTAGAAATTTCATATTAATTTCCTAACCATATTTTGATTTAATTTATATATATATATATATATATATATATATATATATATATATATATATATATATATATATATATATATATATATATATATATATATATATATATATATATATAAACAAAATAGTTTATATTTTTATTTAATATATAGTTTCAAATTCGAGTTACTGGTCGGTTACCATTGTCGAGATTACAAATTGTGTTAATTATATCTATTTAATCTAGTTTAATTTATGATTATGTTAGTAAGAATTGTACATAGGAAAATTAATAAGAAAAAATAATATTTGTGCCTAGCGAGATGAAGATTGGGAAATGTAAATAATATATATGGGAATTGACAAAATTAAAATAATTTTTTTTACTATCTCTTCATATATGTTTTGTAAGTATTGAAATAATTATATAATTATAATTTTATTAATATCCAGGGAAAACAATAGTTTTCAAAGGTGCTAAAGCAGCAGTATTACAGAAATTTTGTATGAAGATTTTATTTCTCACGTACCAAAAGTATGATAGTTGTAAAACTTACTTTATACATTTAAGTTATATACAGCAATGTCTCTGTTTTATTGCTCTTTGTAAATTATATAATATATGTATATTAAAATTTGTTTTAAAATATTGAACATTCACTGTGAAAATATATAATTTATTTATTTTACATTTATATATTGCTACATAAATATATATATATATATATACATTGTCTGACAACGTAAATAAGGCTCTATTTATACAAAATACGAAAAGATACATAAGATGTATATATACTTTTTTTTTTTGATCGTAAGCTAAAAGGAAACGTTTGTTATATTGAATTACAGTTCGAACATATTTCTCGAATGATGCCCGAAATACTTTTTTGCGGTCAATCGAACTATGGCGATGTTTTCTTTGTTGTTTGTTTGTTTGTTTATTGTTATTTGTGTGTTGGGTTGCGAAACAAAATTACATAATAACTAATGGCGGCTAGACGAAGGACGGGATACAAAGGCAGTTATGTTAATTTACAGGCCTCCACAATCGAATATATTTCACCTGAGGTGTTCATCCTTCTGAAGGCGTGTTTCAGACTTAAAGTAACATTTTATTGTTGTTGTTGTTGTTGCCGTATTTTTTTTATTATTTTATTTTGTTAACATATATTTACTTAAATTGGGAAAAGAGTTAAATATATCTTTTCTTAATTTAATTTCACTTAAAGTATGACTGAAATATGAACATATACGTGAAATTTTTGATTTTCACGTATATGTGATTATTTTCAGTAATAATGTGATTATAAAACTTTGAAAAAAAAAGTAATTTTTTTCTGCATATATTTAATTGTTTGTTTTATATTTTTAATCATTTTATCATTGTATTATAAAAACTATAAGAGTTAAAATATCTATAAAATATAAAATGTGAAAAATACATATTTATAATTTATATTTATTTTAAATTGACTGGTAAATGTTGTATATGAAGTTCATATTGAATATGCTGCATCGGATTAATTGTTTGAAAATAACGGCATGCTGAATAGAAATGAAATATAATAAAAACTTTTATTAATAATACTTTATATGAAATGCTTATAGTATAAAGGAGATAAATGCTGCTATTAGTTAAATTCTAGAATATAACAATTTAATAATAATTTTTACCAATTATATATTTTATTAGTTTTTATCCATTGAATAAGATTAATCGACATTATAAAAAATAAAATTGTATAGTGTTTTATATACCAGTATACATAATTGTCAACAAGATAAATGATCGATTTAAACTTTTTATTAAAGGATTTTTTTTTAGTATGAATAAAAATTTATAATAAACTATGAATTAATTCGAAAAAGAACACAGTAGACAAATAATAGCGAATAGTATTAAAAATATCGGTTTTTTATGCAATTGAATCGTTTGATTTTGTATTGTTTCGTACATTGGAATCGAATTGAATGCGAGATTTTGTTAATTGAATTTCACATTCTATGAAAAAAAAAATAAAAAATGAAAATTGTGAAGTTTGAAATGTGAAAATTGAGTGATCAATTGAAGTGTAAAAATTCTATATAAACATAAATATATCAATGCATAGATTGATAAATTGAAATATATAGTATTTTTATATATCATATTTTTTATATTCTATATAATGAAATGTGTATGTATATAATTTTGATGATTTTGAATAATATAAAATTGTTGTTATAATTGATATTTGTTTTCTAATGGTTTTATTTTCTTATCGAAAATAAATAATGACGAGTATTATTAATTTTGCTAAAATCTACTCGTACGATTTAAGCACTCTGGTCGCATTCAATATTTTTTCATCACGCTTTTCTACGGACTTCGGATTAAGTCGTGCTTAATGACCGACGTCTTACAGACAGGGACGAAATACAAAAGGACACGGGGGGGTGGTGGTGGTGGTGTGAAGTGAGGGGAGGGGAACAAAAAGAAAAATCGCCTCACCATTTGTTGATAGCGAAGGGGTTATATTGTAGTGAAAAGCCGAGTATCGGGCGTGGAATGGGTTAAACGGGACCAGAACCGATAAATAAGTCGTAGGGTGGATTTCGAAAAGCGTTTAAGCCCATTGTCCGAGAATGACAATGGGGTGCCCGATATACACTTGTAAGCACAGGATGATCCGAAAATCAATCGGTGTATAGATTGCACCGATTGAAAAACAATAATGGAGACCGATTCAAAATTATATTGTTATATTCGTTAACAAAAATATATTGTGAAAATTGTAGCCGTTATTGATTTTTTATATTATTAAATTCAGATTTTATTTAAATAGCATAAATTGTTTTTAATAAATATTGTAAAAAATATATTAGCTATTTTTATTTAATTTCAAGAAGATTTGTGGAACAATATACTCGATAATATATTTTATTTAATATTGTTCATACATTTATATATTATATATGAATTGAGATATATCAATTTTCAAAAAATTGGAAAATTATTACATTTTTTATAATTTGAAAATTTTATAAAGTATAGATAGTAATGATAAGTAAATAATTTATAGAGATAATTGCTAAAATATATTAAGAGAATAATAATATTATAGTGAAATTATGAAAATGATATCGATTGAAATGTTCTCTTCTATGGATAATTACACGTTAACGATAATAAAAATGTATACAAAATGATTTTCTTTTGCCTTCTTTGGAATATATTGTATCATAATTTTTATTTCCTTAGTTGAATTATTTCCGTACATTCGTCGTTCGTCCATTATTTTGTGGTAAATTCGTACTTGCTGGTATATTTTGAATAGCGTGGCATTTTATAGACACATATCATCCGGTCCGATGTATGTCACCATAGTTAAACCAACCGTTTAATTTTCGGATCAACCGTATGTATAAGCGCAACAGACGATGCCACTGCACTAACGCTAACAATAATAATAAAACACAATACCACAAATGTCACCGCTCAACATGTTCACATACTGCAAATGTTTCGAACTGATTCTTTATAAGAATTAGAATTTATTATATATATATATATATATATATATATTTATATAAAATATGATTTTATTATTTAACTATAAAAATGTTGATATCATCGAGTGTTATGTAAATTTTGAACCAAACGGTAGACATAAGTAAGGATCGAAGGGGTTTGAGTGACCGTTAAGATGGATAGGCCTAACGGCCCTTAGATCTCGCCCTTGTGTAAGAATAAGAGGGGAAAAAAATAGCGTTTATTAAGGCTAAAATAGCGGATCGATGCTCGTTTGTGGTCCTTATCTTGGTCCCCGGTGGCTCATTATAATGTAGGATTCGAACACGGGATCATTTAAGTGGCCGCGCGTATATGCGTTAAATGATGATTGCGTGTTCTTAATTAATCGTATTTGACCTGTAATCGGATTCGATAAACGATTTGTACCTTTGAAAAAAAATAATAAAAACTATCAGCTTTTTGAGTGTGTAAAAAAATATACGTTCTCGTTTTATTTTTATTAATTTAATTCGTTTTAATTCAAATATACAAAGTTGTATTGATAGTAGTTTATATTGTATATAATAAAACTAAAAAAATATAGGGCAAATAAAAAGACAAGCAAAAATTATTTCTATGAATTTTAAGTAAACTGAAATAATGCTTTGATTATAACATAGTAAAAGCTATATAAGAGCTTCTTTAATGTGTATAGAAATCGACTGAAACCATCTGAAAAAAAACATGCCTTTAACTTTTAACTACATTAAATATGTTTGTGGCGATCAAAGAAAATGTGCTTTTCATTTGCGGTTCTTTTATATGTGATATTTTACAATATGGTGGTGAAATAGTGACGGTATTTCTTTTTTTAAAAAAGTTATTTTTAATAAATAAATCTGATATCGAAAAAGCGGTTTTCCATTCTTTTTTTTTTTTTTTGAGAAATTAATGAAAAGGTTTTTTATCTTTTTCCTCTTCATTTTTGATATCTAGAAAAAAATCGATGCGTTTCTATGACATTTTCCTGAATGATGTATGCGATGTAATTATTGAATTATTTATATGTTGAATATTTATTTATGGAATGAGTCTCTTTATGCGTAGATTAATAGTAAGTTTATACATATATATTTCTTTGATAATTTAATAAAATATTACGCTGCGAATACGAGTTTTTATTAAAATTTATTAAAACGAGATTAATTTTCAGGTAAATATTTTCGGTTTATCACATGAATCTTTTATTAGAATATATGCGTATAGTGTTAAAATATATAAAATAATATATTTGTATATAATTTTATGGTTATACGATATATGAATAACATAAAAGACTAAAACTCAAATACGGCTTACCGAAATACAATAGTAAAATTATTTTATACGAATTCGTTTTACACGCGAATAAAATAGTTATTTTAATTCGGATTCCTGGCTTTGTATTTTCTGCTTACTGTTTTCATGGTGGAGACAGGTGTTCCACTTTTGCTATTGCATTTTTGTTGAATTCCAAGCTGCGAACTTTTCGTGTCCACCGTCGAATCGTCGGAAAAACCGAGAGGGTTTTCCGTCGGTAGTTTTCTGCACGAGCGACCTTTTTCGAAACCCTAGACCTTTAATCGAGGGTCAGTCAACACACAACAAACAATACACGGGCCTAAGGCTTCGTATTTATTTGCTCAACAAATAAGCGTCGCCCGAAATATTTACACATATTTTATTTTGTGAAGCTTTTTTTTATACGAACTTTTTTTCTACATTTCTTATTATTATGCGAGTTTCTTAGAAATAAAAAATATAGATGTATAAAAAAAATTATTACATTATAAATGAAAAATAATTTCAAGCTTAATATCGCTAGTGCTTTATATTATATAAGACTTTTATATAAAACGAACAAATAGTTCCAAATATCAAAGGTTCTTTGGTTTCTGTTTTAAATTACATGGCGCAGGTTTATTTTTCATTTTTGAATAGATTTCGTATTCAAAAGCTATTCGATAAAATGTTTCATAAATGACGTATTCAGTCAAATCATTGAAATAATCTATTGATATTTAAATAAAAATATTTCTTAAAATGCACGATGATATTTAATGTTTTATAAAATAATAGAAAATAGTTCAAAGATTCAATAAATTAAACGTATCGATATTCTAATTTGTAATATATTAATATAAAGCTTTTTATCATTTGGAAAGCGTTGATCAATTCATCGATTTTGTTTTATAATAAAGATAAAAAAAAATATAATATATTTATTCGTTTTCGTTTTAGACTGCTTCAAAGAGTATCATTATTTTCGTTTATATTTATTCGTTATGGGGTTAATATTCGAAAATCGTTATTGAGGTAATATCGCAAAACGTTATAGGGGGTGCTTTGTTGAACCCTTTCATGATGTAATAATTATTTTGCCTGGTAAATTTTAAAGCTCAGTTTCAGGCTATTAGTTTGCGATGTTACCTCATTGAAAACGAGCTCATGTATTATAAATAATGATGTATTATATAATAATTGCTTTTGCATGATAAAAGGTATATATGTTTCAATTTTCCATTGAATTCATGGATATATAATGCTTTTTTGACATATGTATATTTTATCATATGTAAATTAAAATCATTTTATATGTGTCAAATAATAAAATATTGTTTTTATTTTTAATAATTTAATTATATAATATTTTGAATTCATTCAAATGTTAAAATATTTTTCAAGATATTTCAGAAGAATTATGCTGTCGTTTTTTTTTTTAAGAAAAAATATGTAACGGCGAAGCGCAAACGATAAAGTGTATAGGTGGCATTATAATAATGTTATACGAGAACGTTGCCGGCAACATATATACATAAAATGCACGTAAAATGTTAACAATAACGTCCAAGAAACGTAGAAGAAAACGTATGGGAGTGTGGAAGTCATCCACTAGAAAATAGTCATCAATCACACTCATATCTTTCTCTTATGGCATCCTGAAATGACGCTAAACCGCGGTTAAATAAACCGTCTGCAATATTATATACGTATTTACAGTGAGCGAAATTCGTTTATGTTAAATCAAATATTATAATTATTATTATTTTCGAGTCATAGTAATGTATTATAAAATTAGACAATTTTATACAATAGATTTTAATAAATTTCAAATATATTTTTTTTAGATAATATAATATAGAATATGTGTACGTTAGATTTATATTATTCATAGCGGATCGAAGAAATTATATATAAAGAAAAAATATTTAATATATAATATATATAATATTTTTAGTTTGAATTTAATTACGTTGAGATTAAAAGTAAGCTTAATATAAGAAAATATAAATAGAAAAGCATATAAAAATATTAAATATTTTTCTCTGAAAACAAAAATATTAATATATTTAAATCATTAGTAATACAAAATTTTAAAATAAAAATAAATATTATAATTCAACGATAAAAATGCGAACGATTTATTTTTTTATTTATATTAGATTATAAAAGAATAAATTATTTACATTATATTATATTATATTAATAAATATCGGTTACTGGATAAGGTTTCGCAAATATAAATATACGTATAAACACGTGAAAAAAACAAAAACTCAGGTGCAGATACGACAAGATAAAGGACGTTTCAAGAAGCAATAGTAAAAATTGTCGTCGATCCAAATCTCTATGAAAATTCTCTGGGAAATTCGTCGTCACGATTTTCACCGCCGTTTTCACAATATATGGCAGGCTTTTTTGTTCTTACTTTTTTTTCCAAGCGGAAACGCTTTGAAGAAATAGGCACTTATGATGCACCTTTACACATGAATCTTTTTTTTTAAAGATTGTGCTTACACATATATATATATATATATATATATATATATATATATATATATACATTTAAAGATATGTTCGAATAGTTACATCTTTTTATCACGTTTAATGTGATAATGTTATGTGTATGTAGACGATTATTAAGTTATTAATATATATTTTATATAATATTAAGATAAATTGAAATCGAGTTCATATGTAGAAAATATTTTAAGAAGGATGATAAATATATATATTCAGATTTTTAGATTATATTTTGAAAGAAGTTAAAATTTTTAGTCCCAAAATTATAAAATTTATCCGTGTTTGAATATTCGTTTTATCTTAAAATTTTCTTAGAAATAATTAGATATAAATATTTTTAACATATATAAGATATGTAAATATATGCAGAGATTTGTTTTTAAAAATATTTGGAAATTTTCGACGGTGTTTTATGATTGCATAAAGACGCGTTCGAAAAACACTGTAAAAAGTGTACAGAGAGAGCAAAAGCGTGGTTAGAGAAAGTGAAATCGTTTAACTTAACGGTTAGAGTTTTTTTTTATAGCGAAAGCGTTCCGCATCGCTTTTAGAGTAAATTTAATATTTTTTACGACACTGTAAAAAGGTCTCAAGATGAGTATAAAATTTTTGTCGTTATCCAGAGGTTAACTTAAAAGTCATTTTGGTGGCGTGTATGCTCTTTTTCTTTTCCATTATTATTTTTTTTATTTATCGTAGGGTGAAAATCCATGTAAACGCAACTCGGAATTCTCGTTAAACATCGGTTAAATATATCTTTTGAAACGCTATAGGAATATTAATATAATTTAGTATTGCCGATACATGGCAATCGTATATTGCTAATTAATAGTTATGTATGGTTTATATCTGATCATTTATCCGGCTCAATGAACAAGATGATGTTTAACATGTTACATCTTCTCTATTGTCAACGATTAATACGAAGATTATCTTGAATCGACATGTTATGCTATAAGGATTCTAAAACTTTTTTTCAAATTTACTACAGATTTTAAATTATAAAAGAACTTTCGGGAGAAGAAATCGCTTTGAATATTTTAACATTGCTCTGGTATTTTTTAAGGGAATGTTTCCGTATACTTTTTTTATTCATTAACAAAAAAAAAGTAGACAACCGCTCTTTCGGAAGCTATTGTTAATTATTCACGATTTACTCTGAATTTCTCTGCGAGTTTCTCACGAAATACATTTCCGTTCAATAAATCAGTTTAGCAGGATAGTATTGAGGGTTTGACTAAGTGTTTTATATCCGAAACGAATAGAGAGAAGGAGAAAATAAAATTTCAGCACGTTTTCAATTCAATTTTAAACGCGAAAAAGAAAAGCGGAAAACATTAATTAACCAATTTTTCGAATACAACGAGCTGGACTCATTTATTTTGTCGATTTCATTTTCCTGTTTCACTAGAGAGGATTGATTCATTTTTATTTTATTTACTGTTTATTACGTATAAATATTGACATTGATTTCATCTCTATAAAGTTGTAACAGTATAATATATATATATATATATATATATATATATATATATATATACTTGAATATTATTTTTTAATAATTTTTATTTATTGTAATCGAAATATATAGTCGATTATTTCGTAACGTAATAAGGTATAAAATATTACTCAATAAATTGGCATATTTCTAATCGAATCGAATTCCAATCGAATGATTTAATTCAATATTAAATTAAATCGAAATTTCGTATGTCGTTCGACTCAAGAAATAGGAAGTTTTTAAGTATAATGCTAACTCGAATGGAACAAATTCGTTAAAGAAGATTTCGAATCGTTTCTTCTGTAGAATAATTGTAAAACTTTCCCGTAAACGAGTGTAATTTTATTTATAAATAATATTTTAAATTTTGATTGTTCGTCAAAAATATATTATTGAAATTTAAATTGTTATATATTTTTTCATTTAGTCTCGAAGTCAAACTTATATATAATTGTAATAATAACTCGGTGTTTGTAATATTATTTTAGTATTGATCACAAGGTTGCTGTTATCTGATATTATTACGATTACGATGAGCGTAGATTGAGCGCCACCGAGACCCATTTAAATATCAACTAACGCTTTTCTTTTTAACGGGCCATGGCGCGTCCCACAGTTTAAGAACTTGTCATTTCAGGTGAGCCGAATGCCGTTTAATATTTATTATACATTTTAAAATGTTAAAAGGGCACTTTCGGAACGGGGCACATCAATTGTGAACGTTCGCTCGAGCGTGAACCTTCCGATAAGCTGCTGTTGTTTCGACTTTAACTTTCTAAATGGGGAAAGTGGCACGGTTCGGTTTGGTCGTCGTTTCCCGATTTCGCTCGAATTTCGTGAATTTTTCCGCCGTTTTTCATTCGCCGGCCCTCGGTTGCCTGATCCTTTCGTTCGTCCTTTTCGACGGCGAATTAACATGCCTGAGATGATGCGAATTTACGGGGCACGAGATTGTAGCTCGTGCGAATAAAGTCGATCTCTTCTTCGCGGAGAAAGTAGACGTGACAAAGAGGACTTTTGTCAAAAGAATGGTGTATATAAAAAAAAAATATTCGAATGTCGCGTATAAAATACTTACAAATGTATTAAAATTACACAATCCGTGTACCAAAAAAAAAGGGAATTTGTACAATTGATGTTGAATAAATGTCGCTTGCAGTTGGAAAACATAAAAAAGAAAATAATTTGTAATACGAGTTTGAAAATATATAGATGTACTAAATACTTATATGCAATATATTATCGATACTCATTTAACACGTTGCCCTTTGGTGTACCTTGTTTCCGTTGTTGAAGTTTATTACACAGTTTAGTTGAAAGGAGATTAGTTTTGAAACGATCCAATTGGAATAGTTGGTTGGTGCGATGATCCCGTTGATGCTGAAGCATTTAAGGACAGGATAGTGTTCTCGCTTTGTTCTCTTAAGAGATGCGCCATTATTATCGATTCTCAGGAAAAGGAGTTTCCTGGGGATTTAATTGTCGTCTGATAATATTCGTCTCGATAAAGGATTGAATCGGTTTGAGGATCATTCGTCGATGTTAATGCATTTTCAAACTATATAATCTTGATACTACTTAAAAGTTATGTCATTTCAAGTTACAAACTTTTATATATATATATATATATATATATATATATTAATTTTTGAAAATTTATAGTTTTTTTTCGAATAAATATTTTATATATGTAAAATATGATTATAGCATAAAGTTAATCCATTATTGATATTAATATAATAGTTTTTATAATGAGAAAAATATGTTACACTATAGGGTCGAAAAGTTGAATATTTTAATTCGGTTGCTTTGACCCCCCATTTCTCTAATGAAAAGCATTAGCTGAAATGCAAATAAACGATCGTAAAATCGGAATATTCGCGAATGCCTTTAAATATTTACACTAAAAATACTCGAAGGTGTTAAGGACCAGAAGAGAAAACGGAGAATGGGCTAGAGCCACTTTCAGGAATTTTCTTAACCCTTTTATTATTCTGAAGTACTAAGGTGAGGTCTTTTCAGACCTCAATAATTTGCCCTAACCCCCATTCTCCACTTTTCTCCTCCGCGAACGCGTCCGTTTTGAATTCGTCGGTCGGTGTTTATTTATTAATTTTGTAATAGCTCGGTCCATTATTATAATCAAATATTTATAAAATGGAAAACTTTGCCGGCGCCGATGGAGCGTTGGCCATCTTTTGAGTGCCTCGTAATTAATATTCATGATGGCACACGAGCTTTAAGATGCTAATACGCTCTCCATTTCCAGGTTCTCGAGGAGAATTCTGAGGTTTCGGTTTCAATTTGGAGTAATCATCGCTCGGCTGCAAGATGAAAAGAATAAAATAAAAATGAAGTATGAACATCGTAACCGCCTTGACTTAATTAAAATCAAACATTGAGAAGCTTTAACGAAGTTAAGCTCGTAAAAAAATAAAAGTTTTCTCTCATCGTCGACGCACAGAGGATTTTATTTAAGTTCAATATCAAGGGAAGCAATATTATTTTAAATCATTATTTAACTATAATTTTTAATTTTACTTTAATTATCTTTCTCAATATATTACTAAAAAATATTTTTCAATAGCGATGAAAACTTTTTAGAATACAGTCAAAATATATTGTAAGCGAAATGAAAAAAAAAATACTTTAAATGGGGGAAAAAAAATAAAAACGAAACCGAAACATAACAAATTGTAGTACTTTAAAATTGAGTCGCTTTCAAAACGTGTAATTCGCGTAATTTATCACGATATATATTTTTTTTTTCAGAAAATGGCACTCTTTGAATCGAATTATATGTGATTTGTCAAAAACTTTAACCGTAATCGTCAACCATTTCGCTTTAACGTTTCTCAATAATCGTATAACTATTTAGATAAAATCGAGTAATTTGTTCACACACACACATATGTGAAATAAAATAACATGGATAAATTATATTCGTATTAATGATATTTGCAGTTGAATTACTAGTGTAATAGCAAAGTGTTGTATTGTAACAGTTAATGCATTTAACGTGTATTACGAAACGGTTATCGTTACTATTTACGAGTTTATTGAGCGTTTTATATAAACCGAATGTTCAATTTATTAGTTTCTAATTGTTACTTTAACAAATTATTTAATTACAATAACAGACATATTATTAAAAAATGATTTTAATTGCAATATATGTATATTTTTATGGTATTAATCTAGATGGAGTATTCAGTTGAATGATTACTATTTCGAATGCTTTTTTATGAGCTTTATATTTAAACTTTATAAATGTAAATATTAAGTATTTGTAATGAAACTGTTGTATATATGGTATATATATATAATGAAATATGAAATATAAGCTAAATTATATTCGTATATTAAAATGAAATATGCAGCAAACGTTATCCATTAATTTATTGCATATGAAATTCATATGTTATAAAATAATAATATTCATGATATTTTTGTGTATTTATACAAATAAAATGAAATAAAGTGAAATTAAATGATTCAAATATTAATCAATTCGATTTTGGATGGGAGATATGTAATTTATAAATAAAATAAATTTAAATTTTGACATAAAATATATATATATATATATATATACCATATATATTGAAATATTATGATGCGTGAATTTTAAAATAAAATATGAATACATTTTGGTATTTTATTAATAGAATAATTTTGTATATATTGAAAAAAATATTCATAATGTTTTTATAATGAATTTTTTAAACAACGATTATTTTTTTAATAAATAAATTAAAAATTGATGTTTAATGGAAAAATTTGAATATTTTTGTATATTCATGAATATAAATGTATTATAATAAAATAGTAGAATAAGAACAGTCAAGTACAGTATGAAATCGGTTATGAATGTATTATTATATTTGGATGGTTTATTTTGAAAATGGCAATAATTCCATAATTGGGTCGGAAACAATTCGCTTGCCTAAAATTGGAAACAATCCAGGTTGTGCAGTTGACTTTTCATCTATTATTTATTCAGAACGATACGTTTCAGGAATTCTGAAATCGTTAATACTGTCGTTATGTACATTTTTGTATATTCCGCGAATGCGACTGCAACATTTGCCGTATTTTAAAATGCCCGATGCATTTTTCATTCGAGTTAGCAAAAGATAATATTGCGGATCGATTCCGAAAATTTACCAGTTTGCTTTGTATTCAAATTTATTTATGGTCCAAATGTTAATCCGGATCGCTATTGTATAATGTTTGAGCTTAAATTAATGGTAGAACTATGATAGTTAATGTCGTGTCGGGTGGTTTATGTGCAGAGAAAAAAAAAATTGTGTATTTACTTCAGCTGCAAGTTAAAACTTTATACGATATGCGATATTTCTGAAAAATTATATATTGTTCAAATACATATAGAAAAAAAAATGCAGAATTGAATAATTATAATTTAATATAAATATTATATTAATTAAATAAAGTTTTAGTATAAGATTTCAATTTGAAATATATTAAAATGTGATCTTATGAAAAATTCTTCAGTAATAAATAATATCTGAAGATTGTGCTGAGTGTCGACGACTTTATCCCGTTTAAAATTAAATTGACTTCAAAAGAAAAGCTTTGAATATAATATCTATAGTTATAATATATTGCCTATATATCCGTGAACATAAAATTGAAAACCAATTCAAAGAAATTTATTATAAGTTTTAACTTTTTTATTTAGAGTAAAAATATTTATATAGGTCATCCGGGTAATTTTTGATAATATTTTTATACGATCGTTTCACACAAATCTAGCATATATATATATATATCGTTCATGTTGATCGTTCACATGAATTGTTTATGAATCGATCGCCATTATTTGTGTGTCTTAATGCGCTAAAGCTTCGATAAAACGAAGCTTTCGAAGCGCTAATCAATTATGTTAATGTATCGTTAACGATATCTCATTCAGAAAACTGCGGTTAATGCCGCGAGTAATCACTATACGGTCGAATGATAAATTTTCAGCATTCTTTTATATGACGCGGCGGCTGCAATTAAGTTATCGGATTATTTTTTTTTTGTAATTAATTAAAAATAAAATAATATTAAATAAAAATAAACAAAAATTGTGATATTGGAATGTTAGTTCAACGTTTAATACTCAATTTTTTTTCAAACGATTTAACACTAGACCGCATTTTTCATAATGAAATGGTAATTCGCCTCGATGAAAACGCTTGCAGTGTCACCCCACTGCCTTAATTATAGTTTAGATGAAAATGTTCGCGTGCAAACGGATTTCATATATATATATATATATATATATATATATATATATATATATATATATATATATATATATATATATATATATATATATATATAAAGTCAACCTTAATATCCGGGCATACACTACGTTATTTTTCAAAAATAGTAATTTTTCCCGCCGCATTTCTCTCTCTTTCTCTCTGTTGTAACGTTGTTTTGTTACCTCGCCAGTCGTTGGCTCTCATATGTTCTTTGTTATGAAGGCACTTTTAGTGAATTATCCTCGAAGCGTTTGCTAGACGAGTTTGGTAAGGTGTGTAACGTACCGAGTAAATTGGTACATTGAGTACATTATTAAAGCGGACAAGTTACCGCAAAAAAACGACTTTTCTCAAATATATTTTATATACATGAAATCATATTTGGATGTTGTTATTATTATTTTTAATAAATTTATAAAATTTTAATTATATATTGTATGTATGTCTAATAATAATACGATAAAAGTTTTTAAAAAGCTTTTAATGGATATTATTATTTTTTGTTCTGAAGGATTTATTTAATATTGAATTCGATTATTGAAAACAGAATAAGTATCGTTATAAAATGGATTCATTGAAAAACTTTGAAAATTTTAACTTTAAAATTCATTTTTTAGCATACAACTTTTTAATTTTTATATTATTCGATTTACAATTTTCTATAATAAAAATGAAAAATTGAAGTCAATACAATTATATGAAGTTTGAAATATTAAAAAAAATATTTTTAGGCTTATATTTCAGTTTTTTTTTACTTCATATCTAATTTATTATATTAATGTTTGTTTTTAAATATTAGTTTTGAATATAATTGGTAAAATCATATATTTATATATTTTTTAAGAGCGAAAAATATGAAAAAATAATATGAATATTTTAAATTTAAACATTGTTGAAATGGTTCAGATAAATTTAATCAAGATGACAGAGAAAAATCGTTTCAAAAAAATACAACTATCGATTTGAAACCTCAATATATGGTAATAAGAATTTTCGTATATAAAAATATTTATTCATTAATAACTGTCGGAACAATTTTTTTTATAATACTATCCATACAAGACGCACAACAAAAATATAATAGTTATTTTTTTTACAGAGTCCCGCTTCTAATGTGTATTACCTTTCAATGATTGTTGAGAACGTTGCTTCGGATCATCCATCTTCCCAATTCGGGATTATTCTGCCATTCCACGGCCAACATTCGCATTTTTATAACGGCCTAGCGTGAAAAAATAAAATAAAACCATCGCCCATCTTTTATTAGATTGTTTACGTCGGTGAAAAATGAGCTAAATCGTATCCAGTGTACGATTCGACGATTTTCCGCTTTTCTCCATTTTTCCCCCCCGCCCCCTTCGTCGTTCTATTACTATAGAGCCCTTTTCCATTTTGCATTTTTGACTGATGTTTCCCCTTTTCGCGGTTTTCTTTTGTTGTCTTGTTTTTTTCGACCTGGCTTCGGGTAAATTAGCATGAACACGGTTTTGCAAATTATTTTCATGTGCGATATATACACGCGATAAGCTCGAACTAAAAGCTCGACCATATTAAAAATAAAAATTGGACGTGGTCGGTTTAAGTGGTTATTTCTAACGTGCCCCTAAAATGATACCGCTTTATTTAAATGTGTTAACGTTCGCCGCCGTGAAATATTAATGGTTTGTTTCAAGGTGTGGATGAATGTTAATGAGATTATAAGTATAACTTCCAGTTGGTGTTTTGGGTAAAAATAGCTTGCGAAAATTGTCCTATAATTCTAAAAATATCCGGAAAATTTTCAATAGACAGATGTGACAGTAAAATTAAATTGGTCGACGGTGCCAATTTTGTCAAAAGTTATTTAAATTCAAAGAGGCCGTAAATATAATATATTGATTATCGATTCCGTGATAACGAACTGACGATAGAGTTAAAGTTAGTTGTAGAATGAAGTTTATATTGATGTTGGAAAACAAACGAAAAATGTTCGTTTTAAGTTCAGTTTACGTAAGAGAGTAGAAAATTTATAGAAAAAAATATATGTTAAAAATTAAAATAAGATATTATGTATTTAATATAGTTTTTTTTTAATAAATTAAAATTTTGCAGTGTAAAACATTTATAATTTATATCACGCTTATATATAAATTAAAAAATTGATATATTTTATTTATTGATTAAAATAAATATAAAAGGTTGTATAAATTCTATTTTAAATATAATAAAAATGTGGTGATGTGTTAACTTTTTTTTTTATAAAAAAATAAATCAGCAACAAAGAATTTATATATGAGGCTTTAGTTCTCATAGGGCACAAGTGTCAGTGATTTATTATTATATATAAATAAGCATAGATTTATTAAAAATTTTATTTTATACGTCAAAAATAACGACGATCCACAAAATAACACATTAACGCACGACGCAAAAATTATATAATAATATTTTTATTATATATTTTTTTTTTCGCCGGCGTTCGCATAAAGCACTTTATACGAATTTAATCAAATCAGCAGCGTGCCCGTTTCGTCGAGCAAAGTCTATTACGTATACACGAAATAAATCAACTAAAATTTCCGCTTTATCGTGATTTAATAACAAAAACGAATAAACTCCGGCTCGGATATTTCGTTTAATTTCCATTCGGTGTATTTTCGCCGAAATGACTTAATACCCGAGCAAACACACACAGAAAACCACTTATCCAAATTAAATTCGTTCGACGGATCACTAGTGGCTGAGTGTACGATGCCAAAGTTAAAGACTCTACAATAAAATATATTCATTTTTCGCCAAAACGTTTCGAATATTTCGTTCCGCTTTTGCGGTTATATAATTTCGGTATTAATTAGGCGCGACCCCGCACTAAGTGTGTTAACCGACGGTACAGGCGAAATAAATTTGTGGCTCATAGCAACAAAAGTCTAGATATTCATTATGAATATAGTTATATATTTTTTAATTCAAAATAAAGTAAACGTTCTAGTCTATAATATTGTTAACATAATAAATTTTTTTTTATTTATTTTTAATGGTGGATGCCATAGTTTTAATTTGAAAATATTTAAAAGGAGTATTTGGATTAGAGCAACAATTTTTTCAATACTAAGAAAAATCTGAAAACATACAATGTTGAAAAGGCTCTATATTAGAGATCTAGAGGTTTAATTTAACTCATAAATATCTTTTAGTACTGCTCTGTAGAAGATAAAGGCAATAACTATTTTACATCTTTTACATCTACATTAAGTAATAATATTTAGTAATATTAATAAAGAAAATATTTTTTTTATACTTTTATTAAAGAGAATAATTTAAATAATGTGAAAAATAATGTGACTTTTGTGAAAATTCAATTTTTTTAATATTTTTATTTAATGTAAATTTTATATTTGTTACTCTATTAATATATTTTTGTTATAATTATTAAGCATTAATAGAAATAAACGGATATTTAATATCTGTCATCTGTTTTACAATCGATTTGCCGGAGAATTTATGGTCATTTTCGTTCCGAGAATTTCTGAGGCGATTTTTTATACGATTATTTCGTCTTAATAAATTGTATTATTTTTTTTATATATATAGATACAAAAATGAGTATTCTATTTAATATTAATATATAAATACAAATTTTAAACGAAAAATAACTTATAAAATAATATAAATCATCAAATTTAAGTTCGATCGATAGCAGAAAGCGTTCATTCGGACGTCTAAGATTAATGGTGTTTACGAAGAGCTGAAACCGGCCGAAATATTTTCACCGATTGTTAATTGCTTTTGTGAAGAAAAAAATAAAAAGACAAAAAAAAAATGGAAAGTCGGAACGTTTCGATTTTGAAATCGCCCTTAAAGCGCCCGCGCGAAAGTCGAGGTAAAGCCGATTGCAGTTGGCGCCGAAACGCCCTTATAATTGGCGAACGATGCCGCCGGTTATTCGCGCGGTGGTAACGGACATGGCTGCGGTGTCGGTCGTTGTTGCCGAAACCGCCGAAGCGATCCCTCTTCATCTAGAATAATATTCGTAGTCTAGAGAAAACGGCAACATTACTCAATGTAGACACTGACTGGACCGCGGACATAAATTGCTTTG
Source organism: Leptonema lineaticorne (assembly GCA_024500535.1). Lineage (NCBI taxonomy): Eukaryota > Metazoa > Arthropoda > Insecta > Trichoptera > Hydropsychidae > Leptonema > Leptonema lineaticorne. The sequence continues at coordinate 6,521,962 of JANIJI010000009.1, forward strand.
GATGTACAACAACCGAGGGTTTGGGGGAAATTTTCAACTTTGCCCAATTAATTTTGATGTATTTCGAACGTTATTGTGCCGCCATTATAGTAGGCTATAAGTATGTTATGAAACCTTTCATGTAAAGCTTGCTTATATAAATCCATTGTATATATAATTTATATAAAGATATTCATGTTTTATTTATATTTTTTTTTAATTGAGATTTTTTCAGGTATATATATATATATATATATATATATATATATTATTTTTATATATATTTCAATAATCTATATAATTTTGTTGATATACATTTATAATCAAGGAATACAAAAAGTCTTAGTGTAGTTGTGATATTTCAAATCAATATCAGTGTTACTAAATATATGCTATACTAGTATAATATGTTTTTTTTTTCATATATTATGTTTTTGAAAATTATGAAAATTTTTATACTAATATGAAATAAATTACTATATAAGAAATAATCTTTTGAGAAACTGTTATGTTTAACTGAGTAAAAAATGTCCATCATAAATGGTACGTTAATAGTAAGAAAACGTTAGGGTTGACTATATAATATCATTCAAAATTTTTCGGTTTTGAATAAAAAATAAAGATATAAAGCCTTATGAGACCATCATCAAATCCATTTAACGTCCGTAATTTGAATGTTTTAGTCATAATGTCATCATATATCAAATATAGTGGAGGATTTATATGGCGTTTTAAAAATTGCTTATACGGTGTATTTAAAAAATATCGTTATTACCCGTAAAATTTCAGACCGTCATAAAAATTCGTCAAACACATACATACATACATACATACATCAAAAATCATTTGATCGCAAAAGGGTTGGAAAAAAAATATAAAAAGATACGTGTGTCATAATTTAAATGCAAATTATTCGTACGGGGAATGAAATTGAAGGCGGTGGTAAAAACACGACTTTGTTCGTGTCGTTTTGAATACGAAGTACATTGAAAGCAATTTTTAGTTTAGACCCATTGGATATGTAAATTTTTATTCGTATTAATTAAGATAGTTATGTTTTGGTATCGGCATTTAGGGTAGCTATGTGTTTGCAATTTGTTTTTATTTAATGAAAATATGATGTTTGTGTATTATGGATTTTTATTTCCGATTAAATTTTTAAAATATTATTTTTCTTAGTTATATATGTATATATATATGAGAATTTAACTGTTAATTTGTAAAATGTTAAATTTTTATAAAATAAAAAAAGTCATATTTTCAATAATAAAAATTTAATATTTTTTTTATAAATGGTCGATTTTAATAGAAGTTTTGAAATAAAGATGAATGGACATATTATTCACATAAAAATAATCGTTGAACATAAATAGTCATTATATGTGAAGATGCTTATGTTGATATAGATATTGTTGATAAATATTACAATATATATTTATGATTGTGGGAAATTTAGAATATTATTTAATTAAATATGTATTGTGACTTACAAGTATAAAAATTAAAAAAATTACATATTAAAAAAAAACTACATTTAAAAATGTCTCATAATCCAGTATCGTGTGGTGACCCGAGCTTCGGTACCGGCTCTCGACACGGGCCAGACTGATTAAGCACGAAAGCGGGAAGATCTATGGACGTTTCCGATTTAGAGTATGGCCCCGTGGGGAGCCATTTTCCGCAATTGCTTTTTACAGACGAAAAAAAAATCAACTACCCCCTGCCTCTCTTAAAATTTCGGCATATATACACTATGTAATGTGTGTGTGTGTAATATTTTCATTGTGTGCACACGTCGCTGGACGCCGTTGAAAGTTCCACGGCGCGTACACGATGCGCCTCCGGGAATGAAAAAATAAAGAAAAATTACAGGAGTGGAAAATTCGCTGAAAATTCAATTAATTTTACCGCGATGAATGTTCACGGTGAGCTTTTGTATTTTTCTTTTGCTATTTTTTTTTTTTAGCGACGTAGTATTTATTTTATTCATTGTTATATTTCGACGGATACTCAAAAAATGTCTCTTTGTTTGTTTGTTTATTTATTTATTATTAAACTGAGTTAATTTTTTTTTCTGAGTCTATTATATTATATTATGTGTTATTGTGATTTATTTATTTTAATTCGGATGTCAGAAATTGTCAAATTAGTAATATAATAATTCAAAATTAGAAATATTACTAATTTATGATGCGATATTTTTATTACACTTAAGGAAATTGTACAAAAATAACTTTAGAATAAAATTAATATTTAAAAAATACTATATTTCCATGCATCAATAATAGATATTGAAATATTGATATATTTTTGACAGAATCTAAAATTAATTTTGTTTGAATATACCATATAAGTAAGCATATTTTGATATTATATTTCAAAATTTTACCATTTTCATATAAAAGTCATTTCAACAGTATTATCATAATTTTATAAAATATATAATCGTCTCAAAAACACTTTATATTTGAAGGTTTTCAATGTTTATGTTTACTTTAAAAATTAATTCAAATTAATTTAACTTTTTGATGAAATAATGAATATGGAAAAAAATCCGCTCCTAAAAATCATAACGAACGTCAAGATTTGTCGCCTTTATTAAAAAGCATATTTTTGCGGCTTAAATTAATCGAATAATAATGAATCTCGAAAAATGAATATTTTATAGGCAAGAAAAAAAAATGATTAAAACTTTCTCGTGAAAATTGAAAAAAAAAACTTGTCCTAATTTATTCATGATTTCTTTGTGAAGTTTTTAATTAAAGTGGACGCTTTACACATTCCAATCTTGTGAAGATTTCAAAAGAAATTTTTCGTTATATATAATTTTTGATTTAAGATGTGTTTATCAATTTTTCTATTTTTGATTTTTTTTACATTTAAATAATTAAATGTAAAAAAAAATCAAAAATTCGTTTCAGATTTAAACAACGCAATTTATAATTATTTTTTATTTTTATATAATTTAATACAATAATGTCGCCTATTGACGGTAGATGGTGTTGCGGTGTATTATTATTGTATAGAGGTTATAAATGGTGTATTAAATGAAAAAGAATTAATAATAATTAGTATTTTTATTACCATACTTATATTGCTTCTTCTCGTGAGAATATGAAAAACAAATATCTATGATAATTTATTGACATTGCATCGTATATTATGAATATTTATTTTTATTTTAACAATATTGTTTATTATTATTTTTTGTTAGCTATTACATTTGATGATTGTTAAAAATACATTATCGTTAGTTTTTTTTTCTGGTCAACATCCATTTACATATTTTATATTTTTATCATTTTGCACTGAATTACTATATAAATATTTGGTAAATGTTTTACAATTTTTTATTTTGCAATTATAATCGTTATTATGTATTTAATATCGTATAAATCAAAATGATTTTTTTATTCATTAAAAACATTGATACTTAATATCACCTTTATGTTTTTTTTTAATTTAATATAATACAATTATATTAAAAATATAAAATTAAACGAATAAATATATGATAAATGGAAAATAACATTTTCATATTTTATGTACTATACATATATAATAATTATTAAATAATAAGAATAAACAAAGAAATAGATTATAATATAATTGTAAAAAAATTATACTATAAAACATATATATATATATATATATATATATATATATATATATAATATGTATATACAATTTATTAATTATTAATTTATCCAACAAAAATGAATTTTGTATATTTACATATTTTTTATCTAGGTGTGGTACAAAATTAATAGACATAAAATAAAAATTAAAAGCTTAAAGTATAATATATGTTAGTTATTTTTAATAACGGTGCAAATACGGTTAAAAATCAATAATGATAATAATAAAGTCTTAACGGTTAATGTTAAAAATTTTACATAAAATTAATGGTTATGTTTAAAACGTCAACTTTTATCATCTCTCAAAAGCATGCATCGCTCTTATACACAAGATGATTTTAAAATGACAAACCGTAATTTAACGATGATTTTTTTTTCTGTTTTAATTTTACTACGTCATAAATTAGTTGATCATTTTAAAAACACCCTGTATAATTTATATGTATATATATAAACCACACATTTAAAATGTTTATTTTTATCATAATTACATTATTTATATATATATATATATATATATATATATATATATATATATATATATATATATATATATATTTAACTATTTCATAGTTAACTATCTACAGTGATTTCTATATAAAAAATTTACAAATACGTAAGATGAAATTCGTATAAATCGATTTGCATTTTTTTTAAATTTATCTTAGCTGAAACTCAATATATTTTGTGAAAATAAAAATGAATATAGGATATTACATATGTATATATATATATATATATATATATATATATATATATATATATAATACATATATAATACATATATTTCTAAATTAAAATTTCATATAGCGTCTCATAATTTTCAATACATATAATATTCCATTTCTGAGTGGTCTTACATAATATATTGGCACTTGTAAAATAAATGCTTATTGAGAAATAAGATTTAACGATTTAGGATTATGGTTATAGTTCGTTGGCACTTTTGAAATTTGTTGATGGTAAGTTATAATAGTAAATATTTTATGGATATAATATAAACACGATGTATCGATCTTAACTTATGGTACCCATGACTATAACCTTTAAAAATATCGATAGGAACGAAATTAAGAGACGCTACCATCGTTCAAAACGGTTTCAGGTAGTATTATTTACAAAAAAAATATTTTAAAAATCGTTCAATTGATTTTTTCAGCTTTATGAATATTCACATTAAAACATGTTTTTTTTTTAATAGGAAATGTATTCTGGGGGCAAAGGTTGATCTCTCTTGGCAACCTCCCTCTGTTTTTTGATTTTCATGTAACCTAATACTGAAACCATGATGATGAAAACTACGAATCCCATGCAGCAACCGACGATGAGACCCAGTCTTCTAGTGAGAACTGAAGTGAAACCCATGGAATTGCTAGGCATGATGGCTTCGTTGATTAAACTACCTCCAGGTAGTTCCAGGGTAGAAACTGAAGTGCATTTGCTCGTTGGAGTGTCTATCATTTGTGACAGGATAGATTCGCTGAAGATATCTTCTTGCTGAATTTGTAGAGTATCATTTTCATATCTAAAAGCTACCCTGGCATCTGGAGCTGGTTCAGAAGCTGGTAAATCTACCAATCCCAAAACGCATATGACGTATCTTGTGAATGATTTTAATTTATTCAACTTCATTGAACGAGCTGACGGATCCAAGATCTTACCGCGAATCTATAGAAAGAAAATAAAATACTGTATTTAATTGATGCTGGTATATTTTTGACAATAATTAAAATTTCATATTTACATAATATAGATTAAAATAAAATTTTATATGATATGGGACTATTTGTATATATTATTGGTTCGTCACTCCAAATCAAATTTTAGTCTATTCAAAGTACGTAATATTATATGCAATACTATAAATTATAACAGAGACGAGATAAAACACATAAATTTAAAGCTGGCTCCATACAATCGCCATAGATTGTGGAAATTCACATGTTTGCAGTAGACCATTGTTCCTAAGGTGTAAATTTTGCTCGTTTATTTACTACAAAGTTGTAGTGGTGCATTATCTGGAACCAACACCAAAATCTCAGCAAATACAATTTCACGGCGGGATTGAAGATTTTGTAAAGAGAGAAAGCGCAGTGACAGAAATGATTAGTCGACGTTTTTTTAATTATTTTCATCGTGTCGAGATTAAATGGCGGCATGCAAATGAAGTTTAAAGTTTTCGGTTGGAACATAGTTTAGAGGGCTTTCAAGTTAATCCGAATTCTCAAACAATAAAATGTCAAAAGTCCTCAAAAACGGATTAACTAACGAAGGTAGGGTATTTAAGTCATTCGAGTGTTTATGTACCGTCTTCAACTCCCAGAACGACGGATTTCCTAAATAAATTTGACGATAAAGCGTGATTAATTAAACTTGCATGAAAAATGTTTGAGTATATTTGAAGTTTTATTTAATAGTTGGGGTCGGATTATAATTCTTGATTTTATTTTGTATGAATAATTTAACATAAATTATAAATGGATATGTATTTTTACCGTCATGAATATTCATCATTTGTCATATTATAAATGATAATAAAATGTATTAATTCTATTGATTTTAGGAAGTTTTCATTTTTATGTTGGATTAATTTCCTATTTCAGTATTCAGTTGTTGTACTGTTTCAAATTAAAAATCTATTATAGCTAAGATGAAGACATGTTTCTTGTATATTGATTTAAGTTAAAAAAAGTTTTAAGGATGAAAAGTGAATACAAGAAAAATTGTTCTTTTCTATTGTAAAAACATAATAGCAATGGATGATTTTCAGTTAGATAATGTATATTTCGTATTTTTATTCATAATTGACACCACAACAATAATTATAAATTAATCTCGTTCAATTTTGTGCGGATTGTGCCTTCAAAATATAAATCTAAGGCGACGTTGGGGAAATTTTGAAGTCATTATCGCGTTGATTTGATTCGTTTATTAGATTTAACAATAAGCATCTAGAGATGAAACATTCCCGAGTTATCGTCTTCAGCTGAATGTATCGAGCGAGTGCTGAAATTTGAAATTTAATTACGAGAGCGAGAGGTGGGCGGGTGATGAAGGGCGGCAAAGGCGTCGAAATGAAACGTATGGGGATGGGTGCTAGAGGGGAAAGGGGATAAAGAAGTGGGGGTGTAGGAGAAACAAATTATTGTTTGCGTTCGCGCGACGAACGTGAGCGCAAATATCCAATTTAAAATAAATTCGGACGAAAACTCAATCAAGACAAAAATATCGAGTAAATATTTTTTATGTTTAATGAATCGAAAAAGAAGTTGGGGAATGTAATTTGGAAGATAAATGGGAGAGAGTTTGGTACGCAAAAATATTGGCGTAGGATTCCAGTTCAGTACGATGGGATGGCATCCGTTCTACTGTCCCAGGGGTACTTAACATTTCTAATGAAATTGAGAATATCATAAAACACTATCATTTTTTTAATAAAGAACAACTATTAATTTAGTATGGAATTTTATAAATATTTGAAAAGTTATTTTTTTAATAATGAAAATTGATAGTTTCGCATTTGAACATATTTATGAATTTTAATTAAATGAAAACTATATAAATAATTATATTTACTATTGTGTACAAAACAATCATTTTAGGAGAGTTGACTCTGATGAGTTTTCGAAGTAATTACAAGTTCAATTAAGTTGCCAACTTAGTTCAACCAGAATAACGTTTGTAATTATTACCTATAAAGTTGGATAATATTATACATTATACATAGTATTATATAATAAATTTAAATTAGTAAAAATCTGTATTTATTTAGAAGTGTTATCAAAATAAATTGTATAATAATAAACATTTTTTTAATGAAATTATTTTTTATGTGACATACCTCAGCCAAATTTTCCTCGGCATAATAAGCTACTTGGTATCCATTCAACGATGAATGGTTTCGGCTTTGCCACGAAACTAAAACGGAATACGGTTGTATGTCTTGAATTGCTAGTTTGAGAACCAGTGGCAAGGCACACAAATGACGTGCTCGTAATTGCATCAAATGGCGTCCTTGTACAGAAGGCGGCGATTCACACCTTGGGCCACCCATTATGCCAATTATCCTCTTGTGAGCTCTCAACCACTCCCAAGACTCCTGAGCTTCACAGCCGCAGGTGACAGGATTGTCTGAAACATACACAGTATTAGCATTACATTGAAATAATTAATATGTAATTTAAACCGAGAAATTGTCTGATGGAATTTGAATAGAAAAAGGTTGCTGACCGGCGACTAAAGTATATAATCTGATTGAAGAATCGATAAAAGCCAACAAAACAAACAAGTCGAAGTTAAAAAAAAACCGACAAAAGATGCGAACGCTCTTTGCGAGAGGATTCTTTTTATCGTAACAAGAGGTATTTTATTTAAGGATACCCAAAAGTTTGCCAATTTCGTGAAATAGTATAATAAAAGGTTTTCGGGGTCGGGGTCGCCACCGGAAATTATTTACTTGTCGAAAAAGGACCAAAAACTGAGAAAGAGAAAAACAAAAATAATAATAAAAAGAAAATACAAATATACGAACCTTCAGTTTTTAGTTGCTTGATATGTGTTTCTAATGGTTTGAAGGAGCTCAAGGGTAGAATTTCAATGTAATTCTTGCTAATGTCTAAAAGTTTCAATTTTTTTAAAGCTATGAAAGAATCGACAGGTATCGTAGAAATCCAGTTACTCTGAAGATGTAATTCTTTTAAACCATCTAAAGCTTCAAATACGCTGGACGTTAATTTACCTATATTGTTATATGAAATATCCAAAATTTGCAATGAACGAAGATCTTCGGAGAAATCTTCTAATTCTCGAAGATGATTGTGAGTTAAATTTAATGTTTTTAGTTCGGTCAATTTCTGTAAACGTTCTTTGGGTAACAATTCTAATTCATTGTAACTCAAATCGAGAGTTATCAAGTTAATCAATTCTTTAAAAGCACCCGGAGATATTCTGGATATAATATTGTTACCCAAAAATAAATGTTGTAGAGAAGGAAATGCATCGAAATCTTTGCTGGTAACTATCGATAAATTAGTACCGGTAATGTGGATTTCTTGAATAGATGGGTATTTATGTGTTGTGCTGGTGGACATTACCACTGTTAGTGGATTCATTGAGAAATTTAACCATGATAATCCGGGCAGGGTGTAGTCCGAAAGGGCTGTAGCAGGCAATTCTTTGAATTTATTACAAGACAAGTCCAGCTGTCTTAACCCGTTGGAATTATGGAAGAAATTGGCTGGCAATGCAGTCAACAAGTTGCCACTTAAGTCGACGAGGGACAAATGTGTCAAGTTAACCGTAGCGAACCCGGTTAAAGAAGATATGACGTTATCACTCAAATCTAATTGCTTCAGATTTGGCAATCCGCTCACTTTGAAAAAGTCCAACGTTGACAAATTATTTTCCGCTAGAATGAGATTCTCTAGTGATGTAATATTGTATAAAGCATAGTGAGGAAAGTCTGAAAACTGATTACTTTGTAATTTCAACTCTTTTAAAGCCCCTATGCTATTAAAAGTACCTTTACTCAATTCTTTCAAGTTATTACCGCTCAGATCGATACGAATCAGGTTAATATTTTTAGAAAATATGCTTTCAGGAAGGTGAGTTATTTTCGAATTATCTATAGCTAATGTTTGCAGTGACGGTAATCGATCGAAAGCATTCTGTTCTAATTGAGTAAAATTATTGAAAGATAATTTTAAAACCCGTAAACCAGGAATGTCTAATCTGGTTAGATCTTCAGATTTCAGATAATTGCTGCCCAGATGTAGATCATTTAGATTATTCAAACCTCTGAACGCTCCGATTTCAATTTTTTCAATGTGACAATACTTTAAATTTAATACACGTATGGGTAATCTTTCTTGAAACATATCGCTCTGTAAGAGCATTAATTTATTATTGGCTAAATCCAATGTTCTTAGTTTTTTCAAAGTTTTAAACGACATTGATTCAATATACGATATGTTATTATCGGACAAATTAAGCTCTTCCAAGTCGTGTAATTCTGAAAACGATTTATTTGTAATTTGACTCAATAAATTTTTGCTTAAATCCAAAAATTTGAGTGCTTGCATTGGTTCGAAAGTGCGATCTTCAATTTCGTATATACTATTGTTCGTTAAGTATATTCTTTGTATCATCAAAAGATCCAAGAATAAAAATCTTGTTAACTTTCTTATACGATTGTGTCCCAGCCATAATATTTCGACATTGGTTTGACCTGCGAACGATTTTTCGTGAAACGAAGCAATTTTATTCGAATCCAATTGTATGGAGACCAGGGATGGGGGTTGATGTAAGAAAATGTCACCTAAGGCCGTCAACGAGTTTCCTTGTAGATTTATATGCTGCAAACTTTGCAAGTTTCTAAACGAGCCTGTCTCTATGACGGATATGTTATTGTTTTGCAAATGTAGCTCCAACAGCGAGGGTAACGAATCAAAGACCTGGTTTCTAATGCTTTCTATTCTATTATTGTGTAAACGGATCTCTTTCAAATTGCCGACATTGTCAAACGTCCCCGGTTCCAGTTCTGTTATCCAATTCTTATCTAAGCTCAACAATGACAACTCGTTATTATTATTAAATATATTCGAGGGTAAATCCGTTATGAAATTCGAACCCATGTGAAGATGCGATAAATTTGTCAATGTATATAAACATTCAGAATCGATTCTTTCAATGGCATTTTGTTCTAAATATATAACGGAGAGCATCGAAGAGTATGTAAAAGCATCGTGAGGAACTTCCAAGATGTTGTTCTCCGTCAAAAACAGCTCTCTTAAATCAGGTAAATTTTGAAATAGTCCACCTATATGGTGTATATGATTATGACTTAGATCTATAGTTTTTAATTTTTTATTAAATTGAAAAGTTTCTCTTTCGAGGTTGATTATTCTATTCTGGCTTAAGTCTATAGATTCTAAATTTTTCAATGAAGCAAACGCCAATTTATGAATTGTTTCTATTGAATTGTAGAAGAGCGAGAGCGTTTTGAGGGACGGGCATGGGCGGAAGCAGTCTTCTGGTATAATTACGAAATTGTTTGAGCTTAAATCTAAGAAACTCAGAGAGAACAATCTTGAATGTCCATCCTCTGGTATCGAATCGATTTCGTTCCACGCCAGCCTCAACGATCGCAAGTATTCTAAACGTTTCAAAGCGGACATCGGGAAAGCCTTCAACTTATTCTCGGCCAGGTTGAGGTCATTCAGAAAGTCCTCCAGTCCGGCGAAGGCGTACTCCGACACTTTAGACAGTTTGTTCTCTTTCATGTTCAGCTTGATGAGACGTAAACCGTAAAAACTGTAGCTGGGTATTTCCTCGATTTGATTCGTTTCCAAATCTAACGATATCAACTTATTCAGACCAGCGAATGCTTTCTGCGGTATGTGCGAGAGTTTTGCAGATACCAGAGCTAAACTTTCCAGTGACGGTTTTAACGCTTGTAACGAATCATCGTTAAGATCTTGCAGATTCGAATGGGCAATATGAAAGTGTGATAATGGTGGTGCAATCGGTGGAAATAAATCTGCTGTCAGGGTTGTTACACCACGGTCTAATTCATAGACCGATAATGAAAGAACTCTACCGCCATTGCTATTACCGGAATTATGACCGGAAGCCAACAGAGACAAAACGTCTCGTAACGACCTAGGAGTAGCACCTGGGCATTCCAAGAATATACCTAAAATTTAAATAATAATTTTTATTGAAAATATTTAAAATAAAAGACAGAATAATTTGATAAGTCATCATAATTACCATCTTCGAAGTTGTAACATGGACATATGGGGTTGTCTGCAAAGCTGGGACATTCGCCAGTTGAAGCTGGCGGTGGCGGCGGTCCGGCGGCAAGCGCCGTCGCCGCCAACAACAGCGCCCTCAACATCACCAAACCCACAAAGACGACATAGCCATGGTGGTGACTCTTCACCGTAAAGTTCTCCAAAATGATCGGGGACGCCAATGATGCCGGTGACGTCACAGACACCCTGGATCACCTCATTGCACCGAATAGAGTCACTGAATTTCACCTCCACCTTGAACACTGATACATTATGAACTAATAATTCAACACTCCTAATTCACTATCAGAATTTCGTCGATTTAATGGTCCAAAAGTGTTTTATTTTCTTTTTTTTTTAATTAAAGTATCATCTTTATTATTTTAAGTATAAATCTGTAACAACGAAAAATATTTAATTATTATTAAATTATAGTAAAAATACATAATATTTATTTAAGATTATAAAAAACGTTTATAATTATTAAAAAAATATTCATTTTAGAAATCAAAATTTCTGAAGAACTGTCTGTACGTTTTTATGTGTACGGATGTTAATTTTTCATGATGAGTAACCCACTTTTTCAGCTGAAGTAGACGACATGTCGGCTCTTCACGTGTTGCAACCTCAGCTAGTACATTTCAAGAGCAATGCAAAGAGTCACGTATGCATATATATATATATATATATATATATATATATAAGTAGATTACGTACTTTCAGCTGAAAATATTCACACATACTACTAAGCGAATTCGCATCGTAATTTTTTCTTTCAGTGACAAATAAATATATAAAATATGCGCGTATGTGTGTTCGAGTCGTAATTTTAAAATGGATAGTGGACGTGCAATGTAATGCGATATGATTTACAATAATGTTTTTCGCGATGCACGCGGCGCAAAAGCGGCGGGATAAATTTGCAATTTTGGCAACGGACAACAATTTAACGAAACATTTATTGTAGTAATGCACGTTTCGAGAACTCGTTGAATTTAAATTATAGCTGCAACATTGGCTGCTTCATGCGAGAATTATAACGCGGATATATTCTATTAGCGTGTTAAACGAAATTTGCACGATTCTAAATAAAATAAAACGTTTCAAAGTATTCGATGTAAAACAATTGATATAAGATTTAATATTAAAAAGAAATTAAGAAGCGAGCGTACAATTGAATTGAAGGTAAGTTTGATAGAAAAAAAAAGTTGTAATGTTTTTGTCGAAATCGTATATTTTTTTCTTATACGATATATATATGTAAAAGCGTAAAATATACAGTTCAGAAAATACGTATCGCGGAATATGAACACGGGTATGAAAATTGTAAAAGTACAATTCCACGCTTCGTCGGTCACACCGGAAAAGTTTTCACTGTGCGCGGACACACTTCTTTGCGTTCGCGAGGAAACGCCATAAAAGTTTTCGAAGAAAAGTGGAAAAAAGGGGATCTCACTTTTCACTTGTCAAAAACGCCTTCGACTCTTTCCAATTCATATACATATATTATATTTTATTTCTCGAGTTTTGAAACGATTTACAAGACCGCTCATTATTTTCATTGGATTTCGATATTTTTATTTAGATCTTTTTTATACTGAATTCCATTTTTTAATAATAAGATATTTTTATTATTTGTTAAATTATATAATGTGATTCATTTCAGAAAATTTTAAATCAACAAATTTTGCGTAATAATCTTGAATTTTAATATCAGCGTATATTCACATCGTTTCAAAGTAAGAATTGAATCTCAGCATCATGAATAATGGAGTCAGTTCCTTCTTGACTGTCTCCATTAACGGTGCTGCATTGCCATATTAACCCGGAAATATATTAAAAAGACGCGAAAGTTTCAAGATTTACGATCGCGTCGCCGCGTCTTTATGACGCGCGCTACGAACCGAGCGGGGCAATAAGCTCGGTTGCTCGCGTCGGATTCTGTCTCTCGGCGCTTTTATGTGACAATTACGCGTAAAAATTTCACGAAAATTAATTTCCTCTCTCTCATACCATCGCCGTCGCGAAAACATGCCGTTTTAACGTATATATGACGATAAAATTTCTCATGACGATTCAGAATCGTCCCGAAATCGTCGGATTATGGCTCGTTTATGCGGTGTCATAAGTCTAAGACGTATATTCATCTATATATAGGCTAATGTGAATGCTTGTGGTGTCATATATGTGACAACACTCGCAAATTTTCAACTCATATATCAGATTTTAATATAAACGTGTGAGGTTTTGAATATCATCCCTTTATAAAAGCTGCATCGTGTATTATATATATACATATATGTTATTTATTTTAAAATTAAGAAAAACGAAGTCAAATATATCAATCACATTAAAAAATAATATATAATTTTTATGAAATTAAGCTTTGTTTTTAATTATCGAATGGTTTGATTTAGAGCTTAAAATAATTAATTAAAATATACTTTTTATATCATTTTTTGATACTATTGATAATTGAAAAAAAATGATGAATTGCAATATTAATGATTTTGAGATGAAATATATTTTTTATTATTAATATTTTAATTAATTAAATGAATAACGTATATAGCGAAACTGCGATTCAAACACCCGCGGCCTTTCAACGTCAACAGTTAGCTTAATTTATACATTACGTTTATTACATTTATCGATTTATATAAAATTATTAATGTATATTTTTTATAATATATTTTTCCATGTAAAATTTCATTTTGAAAATTAATTAAAATTAATTATATGATATATAAGAAAAAAATCCAATCGTATCAGATATGATAGATTAGAGAATAAAAAAAAACGTTGCCGGGTGAAGAAAAATTTTTTTTCGGAAAACGGAACTTTTTGACGGAAAAGTTGCGTGAGTTAATTTGATAATACGATAAACAGGAGACGAAGAATCGTGTAAAAAGTTAGCTGCGAAGCAAAGTCTCGGTCCCGAAAGGCTATATTTGTACGAGAAGGCTATATTACATTATGTGGAACGTTTCGACTGGGAGGCTTTTGCGGTTTGTCACAATTTCTGTTTGCGTTGCGAAATCTGCTCGCACGTCATTAAACTTGCCTTCTTCTTCTTGCACTTTAGTTTTCTTCCAACTTATGGACGATCTAGTGATATGAGTTAACTAAGTTTCCTGTATATATATATATATATATATATATATATATATATATATATATATATATATATATATACATATATATATATATATATACATATATATATATATATATATATATATATATGTATATATTTTTTTGTGATAAGGTTTTTAAGTCGATCAAGCGAATTTTAAGTATTGAGTTACTTTCGACAAGACTTTATTTAATTTTATATTTTTCATCGGATTCATTTCAACAAGTTTCAATATTTGATCACAACTGTGTCATATATGTCGATATAAAAATATACAATATGTATATACCATATATATATATATATATATATATATATATATATATATATATATATATATGTGTTATTGAAAAAATATATTTAATGTCAATATTTGATTTAAACGATGAACAGATGTTTAAATAGACATATTGTTTTAAGTAATTTTAGTTTTGAAATTAAAAGAGAATATAATATTAAATCACATATTCAATCCATATTTTTTTTCGAAAACAAATTTTGAATAGATTATGAGAATGTATATCCAGGATTAAACTCTAAAGTTTGTCTTGATCTTGTTAGACTTTGGTTTAATTCAAACTTGAAGCTGATCCTGCGATTAAGTTAACTCTGTTTTATATTCGTGTTTACATTATTTTCATCTTAAATTATTTATTATTAGTCTATAAAAATGTTATTGATTAGTAAACAAAAATATTTAACATTTACTTCTTAATCATAATACTTTTTTTTCCTATTTCAAATATTGTTACAAAAAATAAAAATAAAATATTGATTTCTACGGTTAAAATAAATATTTAAACATTTAAAATCAGTATGTAAAATTTAAAAAGTGACTAAAACTCATAAAGATTAGTCTTACTGATTTTTAATTAAGATTGGTTATTTTAGTACTGAAATTTGACCTTTATTTAATATTGTATTTGAAATACAAAATCATTTTTCGAATGGAAAAATAAAGTGGACCAGAAAATCTCATTTTTAATAATACAATGAAGGTATTACGAATCGCCATATTGTTATATAAAGTATTACGAGGATAAAAATTGCGGTTCAAAATATTATATTATTTATATTATTAGGGAAATATCAAACAAATTAACTGGCTTTTATTAAGTTTTGTTAAGTCGCCCTCGACCGAAATCGTAATAATACACATAAAAGCATATACAAAAGAACAGAGTGCTCTAAAAATCGCTTAATATTTTTTTTAAATAAATAATGTCATTGATTATAATTCAAATGATTTAAGACAGAATTGATTATTTATATGTACACATAATGTAATTTACTATTAATATGAAGCGTAGTAAAAAAAAAATACTTTAATTTTTAGTTAAAAATAAAATACATTATTATTAATAGTAATTAAGCGGTGGATTGTTATAATCAGATAACATGTTTTTTTTTAAATCACTCTGTATATTTTCATATGTAGATGAGCGTACAAAGGTGACTGTTTTTGTGTTCACTCCTACCCAATAATGGGTTATACGAGGGAGTGGAGTTTTGCCGAAATTCCAACATTAACATTAGGAATATTAAACCGGAAGCGGCTTTAACCGCTCATTATAAGGAATTCGCACGAATTTACCTCGGCATTTAAATTAACTGCGGCTTAACCGCGCGTTTTGTATAATCGTCTAACTGCGACACGTTACTGCTGTGATTTTATCTGAGGGAAAATGGGAAATAAAAGAAAAAAATAGTGTACGAAAGATGTGTGTGTATAAATTAATGTGAATTCAAATTATGATTCAATATTTAAATAATTGATATGGATATTTATAAAAAAGTTTATTTAAAAAAATTAATTGATAAACTAATAAATAATTCACATAGATATAGCAAATCTAGGAAAACTACTATACATATATATATATATATATATATATATATATATATATATATATATATATATATATATCACTGATATGATTCTACGTTCTAAATTCTAGAGCGGATTCAATTCAAACTTGTGTGCGTATGCACGGTTGCAATATTTGTTTTTTATCGAAATGAATTTCATTCATCCGAAAGGAGGGTGAAAAAAAATATATATCTTTTCCATCGTGCAAATCGAAATTTCCGCGCAGCGTTATTTTTCCGACCGCGCTGACGCTCGCACGTTTTTGGGAAAATCGGCATAAATCTCTGAAAAGGACGATACCGAATATGCAAAAGTGAAGAAAAAAGGGACTACATTACGGAAAAACCGGACGAAATCGGATAAAAACAGAGTTCGGGGCGAGGAAAAGTTGGGAAAAATGGGGAGCGCAATATGACGCCCGGAAAACAAACGGAGTTTTTCCGTTGCACGTACGGTCTATTCATAATCGATATATGATTATATATTGACGAATATGTTTCAAAATTATATCAATACGATCTTAAAAAGTGATAAATAAAATTTTAATATTATTAAAAATTATTGACTTGAAATGATTCATTTGTTGTTATTTAGTTTTAAGTTTGTTATAATAAAATTGATTTCTTACGATGTAGTATCAATGTGTGGAAATATTACCTCGTTGTTCGCGAATATGACATCGTTATTGGAAAATGCAATTTTATATATACTAGTATATTGTATAATATATAAGAACGTTTCTCGGTACGTTATCGAAGTGCTTTTACATAAATTAATTAAGCGATGTCATAATTAGATATTGATAAAACGTCATCTGGCTCCCGCTTTACGGTCATATTAATCAAAAAATATGTTTTGATAGTTTGCGCTCTCTTTGTGTGAACGAAAACTAGATATGAAATACTATGAAAAATAAATATTATTTTCACTATTTAATTAATGAAATTCATCATTTCATCGAATTTTTAACTTAAATGTTTAAGAGTAGATAAAATCAAAATTTTGAAAATTTTGATGTAGAAAATAAAAGATAAACAGACCATCTAAGTAGATAAACAATGTAAGCTGTCATCAAATTGATCCTTAGATAGACCCTATGATCCTGTCAAAACGACTGTAGGAATAAAGAAGATCCCTGACAGTAGAGCTGAGAAAGCTTCTTTATTACTTTAGTCCAATACTGAAGTCAGATTAGTTATATTATACATTAGCTTTGCTATTGACAAGCTTTCGATAGTATATAATATTTTAAAAATAATATGATTTAAATAAATATTTATGTAAATTAAATATTGAAGACTATTTTGCATTATTCAGAGTTTGCTTTTATGTTCATTTTTTAATATTCAATATTAACAGGGAATTTTTTATAAATCGATTTTTGTATTAAAATTAATAAATATTGAAGGATTATAAAATATGATATTATAGAAATATTTAATTTGTTAATAAAATGAATAAATATTTTAATACTATATAAAAAAAAATAGTAATATAATATTGATATAATAAAAAATAATATTAACGATATATACATAGATAAAATAAATTAACAAGGATGTACGTGATCGATTAATATAGAAAAAATATTAATCAAAAATTCTTATTATTTTTCCAATATTTTTTTTTATGTATTATATAATATTTTGGTATTACATGCGCACACACACACACACACACACACACATATATATATATATATATATATATATATATATATATATATATATATATATATACATGTATGTATATTTTTTCGAGTGAATTATCAGTATACGCGATATAATCTTCAGATTAATAAATAATAACGGAAAGTGTTGGGCAGCGAAAGCGTAGAGAAGAGAGATAGAGCGCGAAAGAGGGAGAGAAAAAAGGAAAACAGAAAAAAAGGAAAATAGGGAAAAACCGATGTTTTTCCATCAATTTCACGAGAACATTTATCATATAGCGTGTATGAACGATTGCCGTTACAACATCTAATCGTCACGTATTGCGTTATCCGCTTTTAATCAATCATTTTCCCCAATGAACATTCATCATGAACGGTATCGACATAATTAATAGACGCACACCCCCCATAGTCTCCCCAATTAGCGGTTTATTTATTAATTTGTTTTGATTTTTGGTGCGTTTTTTTTGCCCCTACTCGTACTTTTACGATGTTGCGTCATAGTTGCGCAAACGAGTGTTTCTATTGAGATTTGTGTCGAACAAAACAATACATAATTATTACATGTTTTTTTTCTTCAATTATTATTATTTTTTTGCTTTTATATAACGTAATTCTTACGTCTATCGCCCGCGATGAATTTCATATTTGTCCTTTTTATTTGTTATAAAATGTAGAAAACATCTAAATTTGAAGCTGAAATTTCTTAATTGAAAATTTTCTTTGTCGTAAAATATATTTATCTTTTTAATATTTTATAGTACATATTTTTCTCTACAAATTATATTCCGACTTGGGGATGAAAAAAGAATATTTAATTTATTGAATAATGTGTATAATCAAAAAATTATATTTTAATAATAATATATAAAAATAATATTTATTTATTCAACGAAATGAAGCAAAGTCAATTTAAATAAATAAATCGGAAAAAAAATACTTGAAACTATATTATGCAGCAAAGTCTTGAAAATATTGAAGTAATATATGATAAAAAAATATGTTAAACATATATATTATACTTGGTAACTTTTACATATTTTATATTTTAGGGTACTTTTGCGGGTTTGTAGACGGGATATATATATATATATATATATATATATATATATATATATATATATATATATATATATAGAGAATTATACGTTAAAGCCGCATGTTTGTCTTATGCAAATAGGGTTATAACAATATGCAATGCGGGTTCATATTCTCTAACATGACGACGGGCTATCCTGGTAAATATATGCTAATTTATGACGGATGACAGCTGCCATCAACCATCACAGACCATTGGAATTCGATCATAATTGACAGTGAATATCAGGTGAAACGTGTTATTTCAAATGAAAAATAATTATGCAAAAATAATATCGTAAATTGAATTAAAGTGAAATTAAAAAATATTCCGACGATTCCCACTTTTTTCTTTTAAGTTGCGAAATGTCGCTATATTGTGTTTGTTATATCGATGAATGGATAAATTGCGGTTTTTTTCGAAAACCTCAGTTGCGGTATTTCATAGCTTCAGTGCGGCAAAAAATAAAGTATTAAAGCTTACGAGACCTTGATTGGTCTATTGAGTTTTCAGTGTTGAATTTTTTTTCAGAATAGAAGCTGTCTTTTTAAAAATTGGAGCTTAATTTTTTTTTATCATTTTTTAATACATAATATTAAATATTATAATAAGTCAATGAAAAAGGTTTTTTTAATACATAATATTAATATATTATAATAAGTCAATTTTGAAATTGATTTGAAATATAGCTATATTAATTTTATATTTGATTTTATACTTTGATCAAACGTATTATTAAACATGAAAATTTGATTAGAGAATTGATAATTTATGAAATATATATGAAGCACTAACATGAAATCGTTTTAAATTAATTGATTGAATTTTTATAAAATATTTTATTTTGAACTATAAATTTGTGGAAAGATATTGTACATAAAAATTAAATTAACAAGATTTCAGAATTGCAAATATTATACAAAATTATAATGTTCCGTATTAAATTCTAGAAGTACTTAAAATTTTATATAACACATGCGAAATAAGGGGTTCCAAGACATTTTGCAGGGTTGAAAATTTTAATGTGTGGTTACCCCGCTGTCGCTCTAATTGCTGGGATAATTTTGCTTAATTTCGAAACTTTCGAATACAACTTCAAACAAAGGATACATACAGGGTGCAATGAACGGGATTTTCGCATATTAGCCTAAAAGTATAAAACTTGAACAACTCCATAAATATTCTTTTCTGCGACGTAAAAAGATGTACGCGAAAGAATCCCAGTTGGCCAAGATAGAGGCAACTTATCACATATTCCATTTATACGGTTTTCTTTTAACTCTCCATGGAGATAATAATTAAATATCCACCGCTCTTTCGGTTCACGTTTTTTTAATGTCTTCAACTTTTTTACGTACTATATATATATATATATATATATATATATATATATATATATATATATATATATATACGGAATAATAATTCAAGTCTTCGTTCTCTATTAAAAGTTTCGTTTTCAAACGCGTTATCAGACGTAAAGTTGAAACTTCATTTTTTTAAAAGGGTGAAAAATTTAATGTCATCTTAGATTTTTTATCATAGCTCGAATCGGATTTTATGGCAGCCAGATAATAAATTTACATAATATGATTTGAGATTTTTGACTTTCATTATTGATATTGAGAGTATACAATTTTATATATTTTCAAATAATCACGCTGCTCAGATAAATAGAGAATGAAAAGAAAATTATATATTTAAAAATGATATTTATGATAGATATTTTGTTGCCATATTTCATTTGAATCTGATATAAAATATATTTAATTATCGAAACGTACATAGGTTTATGTAATCTGTAGCGGTACTGATTTATTTATATGCTATATACTATATAATTGGATAAATTGAATATTCGTGTGATTTATTTCATAGGAAAGGGAATTTCAAATATATTTTATGAGTAGTCGTGCATCAAATGAACGATCGGCATTCAAACTGCGTCAATTTTAAAATTTCATCGTCAATTCATCGTGTGGCGTGCGACACGTCATGTGTTTAAAAAAAATAAAAATAAAATGTTGCTCAGGCTTTATAATCTATGCAAAAGTTGGTATGCTTCAATCCTAAAGCAACCTTCTTAATATTCAGTAGTCGGTAATAGCATTGAAAATAACCGTAGTTAGCACATTTTTTCGAATCGTTAGTAATTATTCCGCTTGTTAACCGTAATGCAGTACATTATTTAAATAACGTAAGATGAACGTTTACGCTTACGTCATCTATATTTATATAGAGGGACTGTTATAGCAGTAATTAATACTAATGTGTTGTAAATAGTATTTTTTAATAATTCAAGAATATATTGAGTGAAGTTGTATTATGGGAATGAAAAAAAATACTTTACTTTTATAGAAATAATATTAATACGGTAAGATTTCTAGTCGTTTCATGAAATATGACTTTTATAATATACAGTCTGTGTATTTTAATGGAGTAGTTTGTGAGTTTTAATAGTGAAGTTTCCGTAAACGAAGTGATACCGCTTAAAACTCACTGCACCATATAAAGTAGCACGTATATTTTACAAGGGTACTTCATCAAATAAAATGAGTAATAAAAAAATATTAAGTAAAATGTTATGAAAAATAAAAATTATATATAAAATAAAAAAAAATATTATTTCCAAAGTTGGATTTGTAGTATATTTTGTAAATGAAAATATATATATTGAGAACTGATAGTCTGTTCAACAATAAAGCAATAGAGTTCAAAGTACCAATTAACTGCAGCACTCTTATAACGTTGATTTTGTTCGTCGTATAATTATTTCCCCCTACAAAAATCACTTCATCCGAGGGGGCACGAGTGTTTGAAAAATACTGCAGAATAATCTAATTCCGAATAAACAAAGGTCAAAATTTTCCACTCGTCGTTTTCGAGTGGTCCGGTTTTCCGCCGGTTGCAGAGGCGCTAACTTGCGACTTCAGCTGAAAAGCGCTGTAGACGAAGACGATAGATAGGGGTGTGGCGATAAACAATTTCAGCAGCTCAGAATTCAATTAAGTCGTATAATTAGATCTGAAGCGGAACCAGAAAGATGTTTATCTCAGTTTCGAGAAATTTACGGTCCGATTGACACGCCTTAGCTACCAGACCGTGACCCTAAAAACGAATCATACCGAATATTCCATATTAACAAGTTGCTCCATTAGCGTGTGGGATGTTCAATGTCAAGTCTGCGGTCCTGCTAAATCTAGAAAAACTTTAAATGATATTTAAAACAATTTTAAATGGAAAGTGTATAGATAAATCATACGTAAATGATTATAGATAGTATTTCAATTCGAATTGAAATACACGTGTATATAAAAAATACCATATCTCAGATTGGCACACTAAAGGTATTGATTTTCACTTAGTTGAGTATGTTCAATTTTCCGCACACACAACTTATTTACATACACACAGGCGTGTTTGAAAGTTATTCTAGTCTCATTGTGGTAAAAGCAATATTGACAAAGGCGAAATGAACTCGAACAATTCGCTGAAAATGAAAACGCTTGATGTTCAGTTTAATTCTTGGGACACTTTCTAATTAAAACATTTACGAAACTTGGAATAGTTCGCCATATTGGATTTGCACTCGAATACACACACGTTTATATTAAACGAGTATTTTACGTTTATAAGATTGTGCATCGTAGTAAGTAATTATTTTCAAACCTTTGCGCTTTGAATTACCTATATATATATATATATATATATATATATATATATATATATATATATATATATATATATATATATATATATATATATATAATTACACTTTTACTCTTCTTTATAAATAAGTATTTCAATTGAAATTTATAATGTAATTATTGGAAGAAAATACGATGATTACATAAATATTCAATATTTTTATGAAACGACTAAGTGAGCATAGTCATTTAGGTCGAAATTTAGTATTGTAATTTTATATTTTCAATTGATTCAACATTTTTCGAAGTTGAAATGAAATTTCCAAAAACTACCCTTATATTCAGCGTTCAACACGTTCCAAATTAGATGTTAGAAAATGCATACGCGTATTCGTGCAATGCGATTATCGTAAATAATATATGGAATAAGAGAGCGGCAAAATTTCAGAGTTATGCGTTCAATTCCGAAAGTTTCCAAGTGAATACGCGTGCGCATACGTAAAAGTGTTGTTAAAAGTCGAAATGTTTAGTTTACGGGTTATTTTTCAGGTTTAATACGCGCAGAGTTTTCAGTCACACCGTCGAAACGCCGCGGAGCGAGCAAGCCAGAGAAGCTGTCAAGCTGAAAAATTGGTTTCAGCGAGGAGCCAGCGGGAAAAGCGTTCATACCTCATCCGGTTAAACTTCGGTTTTGTTCGCGGTGCCAGTTTTAGTTCGGCGAAACTTAATCTAAAATTTTGGTACGTACGAGCACGTACTTGGTACCCGGTACCCAGTATCTAGTACCTAGTACCTACTATACGAGTAAGTGCCACGTAATAAAATATTCCACTTCTTAAACTGGCACATTTTATGTACGATGTAAAGTCGGTCGGTACGTTTATTTGAACGTGAAACCGGCAGAGATGGTCAAAGTTTTCGACGGTGGGGTCGCGCGCTCTGATTACAGGAAATCGTTGTTGTCTGCGAAGTAAATCCAGTTTGCAATATTTAACACTTTTAACTTGATTTTGAGAAGATTAGGAAATATAATGATTAAAAGTTATCTTTATATCAATAGCTATATAATAAATGTTAAAATTTAAATAAATAAAAGAAGAATTTCCATGTAAAATATTATATAATACTAACACTAATAATTTATAAATATTTTAAAGTTTCATTTTTAAATAGATTAATACAATGAAAAATAGTTTATAAAAATGACAAACAGTAAATGAATATTAAATTTTAAGTCAAGATATCTTTAGAAGTAAGTTTGTAATATGACAAAAAAAAATGAGTATAAGAAAATCGATTTAATATTTTAGTAGCCAAGCCGTGGGCTCTACTGAAATTTCTTTAATTAAAAATGTTATATATTGTTTATTTAAAATATTTTGTATTTAGAATTATTCTAAGATAAAAATTGCAAAAATACAAAGGTTTAATTTTTAATACAAAAATATCCATTATAGGGTTAATCGTTAGAAAACCAAAAATGTAAAAAATATACAAAAAATCGAAAATATTTATAAAATAAGTATATTCATTTTTGACAATCGGGTTCAATTACAGACTGCAGATCGCACATTTATCGAACCTGCTTCTACGGCGCTTCCGCGTCGAGAACTTTCATCCCGTTAGCCGTATTGATGATGAAGTTTTCATTTTCAATTATACCAAGTTTTAATTGTTTATCTTTGAATTTTGTTTCGAATACAAACCGCGGAGTGGTAAGGATCGGTTAAAAGGAATTGTTCGGCGTGTTTTCGCGAATAATTCGCGTTATTCGAGCGAATGAGTTTCGGCCAACTTTTCGCTGCGTTGTTTCGAATCGCGCACAACGAGGAAAATCGTGCAAACCGCGAAATAGCACTGTCAATATTATCATTTTGTAATTTTTAATTATAAACCTATTGTATACTATGTAGAATTCTAAATTATTTTATGTTTACATGAAATATAATTTATTTTTTTTGAGTATATATATATATAAATCATCTGACAACATTTCAAATATTTTTCCTTTAGTCCTTTTTTATTTCTGAATCGCGAGTTAAAGTTAAATAATAAAATAATTCAATAGATTCTCAGATATTGCAATATTTTTGAACACCTTTTGTAAACAATAATTTCTATATAATATTTTTCGTAAATATAATTAAAGGTAATCTGAATTATTATATGAAATAAAAAGAGAAAATTATTTATTTAACAAAGATAAGTTTTTTATATATATTTTAATTAAAGAACCAGTGATGATCAGTACAAGTATTTTAAGAGAAATATTAGTACTAAAATGGCTATTTCAGTATATCTATTACTCGATCTATATTGTGTTACAAAGTATGTATTTGTACTATCTAAATTTATTTTTGTTTTTTTTTAATACATGATAGAATACACTTGTTCTCTTAGACGGCGGAAAACTCGATTAAAGTCGAGTGATTTTCTCAGGTAAATCGAAACTTTGCATTCGTAAGTCGGGGAACAAACGAATTTTCCGCAAGTTAAGTTTGCAAGTTACTTACTTGCACTTCGGAGAGTAACCGTTTTGTGCATTTGTGTGCAGCGAGCGGTCTATCCGTCGGAAAAGTCTATTTATTTTTCCGCTTTATATAGAATGCGCGCGTGTTTATACAGCGGTGTTTTGTATATGGAATCGTTATGGAAAATCTCCGCAGTTTCACGGAACGACGTTCACAAACGCTGGTTCTTAACCTTTTCGCGCCGGCTCTATTTATACAGTGATCCGATGAAAATTGTGAACGTTCACGAAAATGCGGGCGAAAGCGCAAACTAAATACATGCAGTAAATATATACACTGCCTGCACAAAGTCGAAGTTCATGCCGGACGTAAAAGTTTGAAACCCATATTTAACTAGTGTTAATAGATATAACTGAAAGTTTTGAAGTTGATAATATTTACTAATAAATAAATTGAAATTCTTTCACATATAATAATAATTACGACATATGAAATTTATACGCAATACCATACATTAATATAAAATTTTTCTTTTTGGAAATATAATATTGAATATTTCTAAAAAATTAAATTTTTATGTAATAAATATGAAATAGAAAGTATAATTAAGATTTAAATCAAATATTAACCTGTCTGACACCATATGAAAACTATTATGATCGTACATGTACGTTCCCGCTTGTATTTGATAAAAGTACTGAATTCTTCTAAGAATAGATAACACACTTTTGCGGTTAAAAAAAAATATGCAACTGAAGCTAGCAGTATATTACATACATATTTTATCCAGTATCAAGTATGTTAATTTATTTTATATAATAATATGATAACATATAATTGAAAAATAAAAATTGAATATTCACTGTTTCATAGATAACTGAAAAGCATAATAAAAATGCAACAAAATTCTTTTAACTTTCGATCGCAATAACGCTATTATAGTTTTATTATTTTATTGCACATTTAATATATTGTGTATTGTAAATAGAAATGAATACTATAATGTGATATAAAATCCAAAAACGGTTTCATGGGACGTTTATTGTGCAGTACGTGCAATTGCGCAATAATATACAAATCGTGCGGGGCTCTCGCGCTTGTTTTTCTATTTTCGTCGGGCGCTTTTCCGCGTATTCCGTCAGCCGGAGAATTCTACAAAGGTTTCGCGTGCCGTCGACACAGTTGCAGACATGGTTTTTACAACCGGAATATGTATTCCGGATGTCGAGTTTTTGGTACACTCAACTGTGACTAATCTTGTAACAGACATGGACTGCATAAAATAATAAAATGGCAGCAAAATACAATCGAAGCACATAGGCGAAAATCCAAAATGTCGCTATTAAAAAAAACATTTGGATTATGCTTTAACAAAAAAAAATATGTGAAAAGATTATTTTAAAATATAAGGAAAAATATCATATCATTAAAATATCCAATCCAATTAAATAAGGGAAAAAAACTTATTAAAATACACGAAGCTCTTGTTAAAAATCATATAACTGAGTATTTTACATAAGAAATAGTATTAAAAAATCGATAAGAACGTCGCCTGAAACACACGAAAACATCAAGAGTCGACGCTGAAAACTTTTCTTCGACGGTCTTTTATGTTAATGTGGTGCTGAAAACGAGCTTTTGTGTCGGTTCATAATTCGAGGCCCCCGAGTGCTGAATTGTACTGCTTTCCCCGTATTAATAATATCTTGGAAACTTATTAAGTTTTCCGCTTCGTAAGGTATATATATATATATATATAAATAAATATATATATATATATATATATATATATATATATATGCGTTTGTGTGAATGTGTGTGTATATGTACTAGTCATTTTCAGCAACGTGAAAAGCGACGTTTTTCCCAGGATGTCTTACAAATTTTCCTTAATACGAGGCGTTATGTTTACGACTAAATAATCGGCCTTCAAGAAAAGATATTCATATATATGCAAAAAATGTCTCATAGTTTTCAGAAATGTTCTTGTTAACGCATTTAAATGAAAATAAATGGAAAACCATTTATATTTAGTGAAATTATTTAATTATATTTATTAATTATAAAATATTGTATATAAACATCAACTACAAATATTTAATTAAATAAGATAAAAACTCTCCATTTTTAGTTTTAACGGTCGAAAATTCTACAAATATTTAATTATTACCGTTTTTCAATATTTTATATGTATTAATTTTATTATTTTGATAAGAATTATATTATTTCATTCTTCCAAAAGAAATAAAATGTTGAATATTCAGTCATAAATTAGTCACCGAAAAAAATAAATTAACGTTTTAAATCCTGAAAAAAAAGCTTTGTTCAGCTTAGGGTTGATGAGTGATTGAAATTTAATTAAATTTTTAATAAGATTTACTTTCTTATTAGAAAATAGATTTTCGGAATTTTAAATTTAAAACTTATATTCAGTTTATTCGACAATGCATTCGCAAACGAAAATTTGAACATAAATTACGATAGTATGATAGTTGATTGAACTAGGTCTATAACTATTTAAAATTATGCCATTATCATCGTGCAATATTACGTCAATTTGATCCAAATGAAAATTGTCAATATTGATCAAACCGATAAAATGGCAAATATCGTTACACTTTGACAGTTTAATGGAATTGTCGGCGTAGTACAAATCACAATACTAATCAATTCTCACATAACGCACACAAACACGGCACAATCAAGACTATATATATAATTTATAAGACAATTAATATATGCGATATATATATATATATATATATATAAATCGCTTTTTGGCGTGATCAAATCGTCACACTATTATCACGTCGTGATATTCAACATGTTCGTCAAAGCGACATCATGAATATTCATCAGTAGAAATCGACGTTAATTGTTTATTTATTAATGATTCGTATTGGCGACGATGTTAACAAATTCTTGTTTTGTGTGTATATATTATATATTTATAATTAATAACGGTATTGTGGAAAACTCAAGGTGAATCTTTTAATTTTCCGATACTCTGTGCGCTCTGAAAAATTGATCAAGTGTAATAGATATCATACATTTCGATAATGTTCTCATAAAAAGCTTCGATTTTTTGAATTACACACACACACACACACACACATACATATATATATATATATATACATATATATAATAGTTATTTATAATAAATAGATTTTTATTTTATCATTCGAGTAAAGCAATATTGAATAATTAAGAGTAGTAGAAATATAATAAAAATATGTTGCGTTGTTCGAAAATAATTCGTAGTTTAATCTTTATATTGAATAACGGTTATAATATATTCAGAAATTTAATTTGAAAAGTATAAAATGCATTCTTATCCAGAAAAAAATAAAACGAAATTTGATTTTAAAATAGATTCTTCAGCGTTTTTTTAACTTTATGGAATTGTAAATGAGGAATAATTCAATTTTTTTTCTATTCGAGAAAAATGAAGAAAATATTAAGGGGGACATTTTGGACTTTGCAATAATAGCCGTCAAAGTATTATACGATCAATCGACGCATAAAGAATATAATTTTGGGCCTTCATTCCCTTCTATTTTCGGGAAATTTTAATATGAAAAGAAAAAAAATCTCGCGGTGGCAAATTGGATGTTGCTCGCTAGCACCGGGTCGTTACCGCGGGGATGCGATTACATTAGGCGTTCAAAATGCGAGTAGGCGGCCCTGAATTCAAGTACAGGGGCGGATCGATGGATTTTCAGTAATTTACAACTTTTTTCTATTATAACAATTGCATTAAAATCGATAAAAAGTAAAAAATATCGATTATAAAAAAAGAGAAATGGAATTTTGTTTTTGAATTCGGATTATTTTATTTTATGTTATATAAAAAAATGAAAATAAATAAATATATATAACTTACCAATGTTTCGAAAATCAATTTAAATTTGAATTTGTGAAGATTTTGTACGTTGAAAATTTCGTAGATTTTCGGTTTTATATTTCTGCAACAAAAATATGAAACAATGAATGAAAAAATAAAAAAAAAGGTTGAGAAAAATCGAATAGAGATGTTTCACACAGTCGAGATATGCTATTTGTGGAAAGAGGGTTCTTATGAAACGGCTTTCGCGGAGATATCGGAACTTTGGAAATTTGCGATCGATTGTGCACACTTGAAACGATTACATACACACGTATATATTTTATAAAGTGACTAGGTACTTTTATAAACAAAAATAATTATTATTGCACAATACTTTTTGGATGTATTTTAATATATGAATATATGTATTGTTAGTAGAAAAATATCATATTAATATATATATATATATATATATATATATATATATATATATATATATATATAGAATATAAATAAGAAAAAATTATGTGTTTTGTTTTATATAGCTTTATTAAAAAGCGAATAAAAATATTATATCGGCAAGATATCATATTTGAAAGGAGTGTTAGCTGTAAGGACACGTCCTTGTTTCATAACGGGCCAAAAATTTATTCGTATGTCCTTGCTGTTTATCATCAGGCTATCGGCAAAAGCTAATAATCCATTTTGAGTCTAGAGCCTTTTCGTTGATCCCAAGTCACGTTTTTGCCGTTAAATCTAATACGTTTTTCCGATTGGAGCATCGGCCATTTGGTGAACGATTTGGCTTAATTTTCTTTTTTTTTAATCCAAAGTTTCTCTCGTTTTCACTCCCTTTTCCCACTGTTTTGGTTACGATGAAATTTGTTTATAATGGAAATTCGATTCGCAACCTGATATATTTGATTTTGATCAGTTCATATTAAGGGACGTTAGAACATTTTATTAATTTTTCGATTCGACTATTAAAAAGTTAAAATAAATTATTACATCGTATATAAAATAAAAAAATATCTAAAAATAATTATGTTTATCTATTTATTATTTATGTATGTATAAATTTGTATGAAAAAATATGATACCTAAATCTAGCGTTAACTAGATGCTGGAAAAGTTGAAAAGAATAATAAAAACCGGTACAAGATCCCCGCTGTTTTTACACATATGAGATATATGCAAAGCGGGTTTGTACTACATAAAATAGGGTCAAAAAAGGGTCGTCGAGCCGGAAAAAAGGTCGAGACTTTTAGCATCGTGGAAAAATCGTAGGATTTTTCGTAGTTTTTTCATATATTAACGACGCAAAACCCCCGTTGAGATGCCGTTGCGACGTTCTAATTAATTCGAGAAATTCCCGCGGAATCGACTCAAAAGGGGGAAACTATTCGTCGGATGATATTGGATAATCTACGAGTAAACTTCGAAGGGGTAGATAAGGTCTGAGGAAATGAGAATATATATATATATATATGCGCATGTTTGACAAACGTACACATCCTGAAGTACATTTGTACATAAATTGACTTTATTTATGAGTGTGCTCCAAAGTTTGATCATCTAATTTTGCTTCCATCTAATTAAAGCAGCTTTTCCTGGGAGAAAATTTTCATGTACAAAGTGCAATATCAAGATTTTATACAAGTTTCCATTCAAAGATATAGTTTCATTAACATGTTTACTATTTTGATTAAGAAAATTAATCTATAATATTAGAATGTTTGTTACAGAAAATATTTGATGTCAATTTTCATTTTTATGTAATGAAATTATTATCAATAACATAATAATATAGTATTAATGTTTATAAACATTTAATTGATTTTCTTTTTATAAAATAAAATAAAATAGAAATCTCAATAGAAACAAAAGATTTAGAATATTATATGGATTACAATATTTTAATATTTACGATGGCAAGCCTTAGCTGATTTAACAAAGTTATATTGGAAGATTAAGATTAACTAAATTTTCATTTTCTATTTTAAAATCTTTCATCAATAGTTGATATTTTTAAAGGCAGAAAAAAGAAAAATTTTTACAATATTTTTAAAACAAATATTATTCTTTTCTAAGAATGTATTATATATATATATATATATATATATATATATATATATATATATATTGACATATGGCTGTTGAAAAATTAATTGCCATTATATTTAGCTATGAAGAATTTTTAAATTAAATGAAATTAATAATTAATAATAAAATTGATATAATTATTAAGCTGAGGATTGTAAAATTCGTAATTTGGTAATAGAGTCGCTTTTCCAAATATGCATCTTGTGCGATTCGAAATTACACTTGTTACACAACGGCGTTAAATTTGTACATCCTCTTATTATTATAGCTGTTTGAGTTCTTGCTCAACTTTCTAAGCTTGGTTTACGTCTGAAATTGGTTTATAAGAACCTCGACGAAAAGGCTTATTATTAGTTGTAAAAGTTATTTGGCGAAATTAAACGCTTACCTCAAAGCGTTAGAGAAATTATACGAGGTAAAGATCGGTGACTCTGAACTCGTTTTAACCATTGCATTTGAACAGGTTTTATTATTGACAGTTAAGAATTTAATATAAAATCAATTATATTTTACGATTTTGAATTTTATAGAAAATATTTTATTAATGTTATTCAATTTCGATAAATGTTTCAGAGTGCAATATTGAAGTGGATTTTTATAAAAAAATATATATATGGTGAAGGTCAAAACAAAAGAAAATATATGTTTTCTCAACGGACCAACATTGCTTATGAAAGCATCGTTATTCAAAATGACTGATTTGTGTTTACGAAGAGAAAAAAAAAATGGGAAAAAATCTAAACGTCGGCCCCCTTTCGCAAGATATCGAATATTTTCGGTTACATTGGGGGTTTCACAAAAGATAATTCGTACTAAAAGCAAAGAACCCCCGGCATCGAAAATATCATGGTATATCCATGGCGTATAACGCAATAAAAGTACGTACTCCATACATGTATTTATGTATGGATGTTAGAAGGAATAGAGATAAGGCAGTTAGTTTGCAGAATATCGATCGGCATTATTTTGAAGCGGTTTTCGTAACATTTGAATCTTCGTATATACGACCAGTGGAAAGATAAACCGACCTTTGTTTATTATCGTTTTCGAGATAAACGATCGACGAAACCTTATTCGAAACGTTCTCCGTTTGTCGGTGGATATAAAATTGTATATCGCGATTGTGGAAATCCAAGAAATTTAATTAAAACAATCTGGGAAAATTTAGCATTCGTATTTCGACAGCACAGATAGGTCATCCCGGTCTAAAGATAAAAACGGGATAATAAATTGCACGTACAAATTTTCGTATACGAATGTATTGAAATATAAAATGAAAATCGACGATATTATATTCAGTAGAATAAATTCCGAGTTCTCTTTTTCAAGATATTTTTGTATTTTTAGTTTGATGCAATCGGGCGTAAAGTAGAAATAGTAAAATATCACGATCTTCAATAATAATGACTACGATATAAGAATTAAAAAAATATATTCTTTATATAGACAGAAAAAATATACAACTATTAGAATGTGATTTCTTTCAGATTTATATTTAAGTTTATGATATTTCTGTTTATTTATTAAGTATTTTGATGTTAAGTAAGAAAAAGATTAATAATTTTTAATTTTATATTTAGTAATTATTTAAATATAAATTTATTTTCTTGTTTCATTATTTTTTTTTTGTAAATATAAATAAATAATAATTGATGGGACTTAATTTAAAATAATTAGTTAAAAAGTTTTGTATGGTAAGTTGAATTTTTAATGTGCTTTTGAAGTGATTTAAGTCAGGGTATTATTATTATTTTATTTATAAAGACAAAAATTTGTATTTTTAGTACTTAAAATATATTATATAATTTTAAGTGATATATTATGCTATGAAAATAATATTATTTATATATATTAATATTACAACAAATAAGAAAGTAAAAATAGATATACATATTGACAGTAGAAAGAATCTAATTTCATACACAAAAATCTGATAGAATTTAGTTTCACACAAACACACACCCATGTAGGATGAGTTATTGGTGTGTAAATGGGCGGTCGATGGACGATTCTTATATTTTCATTTTTATTTTTTTTTGAAAAGACATTTATCACCGAATTGGAAAAAATTGTGTATGCGAGTTCGTCTACCGAATATATTTGACACAACGTTTTCGGGTCGCCATATAACAAACCCGTGACAGATTCCTTCATGCCTCGCAGGAATGGAGCCACCCACGCGGTTCACTTTTCGCGCCATAGAAAAAGTAAAGACGAAAAAAAGAAAAAGAAGAAGGCAACACAAGGAAAAGTGGTATGAGGGAAAGGGAAGAGAGAGAGAGAGAAAGAGGGGGTAGACGTGGGAGAGAAAAATGCCGAAAAAACAGCCTTTTTACAACGAAAGCGTACGTTCCATCAGGGCGAGACTTTTGCCAGCCCCTGTATACAAATTTATATTTTATTCAAATGCGATTTTCCGGCGACGGCGGGCGCTTTCCCACATCGTTCCCCTCTCGCTCTTCGATTGTGCGTCTCCCCCCCCCCTCTCTCTACTTTTCGTTTTTCTCGTATATATTTCCTCTAGGTCTGTTACATCTTTTCTCCTAGACATCGTCGTCGTCGTTCTCAGACATCTTTTTTCATCCTTTTCATATTTATTTTTCGACTGCCTGGCTCCTTTATTCCTGGTCGCACTCGAGATTCGTGAATTATTTCCGATCGTGTTGCGGCATTATCGATGGATCGTTGGTTAAATTGTATCTTTTCCATTATAGGAGGAAAAACGAGTGGTCAGAGAGAAATCGAAGATTTCAAAATAGTCATAATTTAAAAATATACATATATATATATATATATATATATATATATATATTTAATTTGAAAGTGTTTATTTTGTAGACGTTTCAATGTATAAACGCTAAATAAATTTAGTTCGAAAAGTGAAACAACAACTTATATACATATTTAATTGTATCATTGACATTGTAGAGTTTGTACGAATAATTTTGTTACAAGGGAACGTACATTAAGATATTTACGCTCCAAGTATTTCTAACTTAATAATTTATTCGATTTATGAAAATTGTTATTTTGTTAAGAATTTAAAGGAAAAT
Organism: Leptonema lineaticorne; assembly: GCA_024500535.1. Taxonomy (NCBI): domain Eukaryota; kingdom Metazoa; phylum Arthropoda; class Insecta; order Trichoptera; family Hydropsychidae; genus Leptonema; species Leptonema lineaticorne. The sequence goes on from JANIJI010000009.1 coordinate 6,556,228, forward strand.
TTTAATAAAATCTTAAATTGGAAATTTTGAGAAAACGAATAATTTATTTATAGTGATGATATATATATGACAAAGTATTTCTAAAAATTTCATTAATTATATTTCAAAAAAAATCTGAAATGTAAGAATAATTTAAAAACTGTGTGTATAATAGACAAACAAAAAAAAAGAAAAGAAGAAATTAATGAAGTGAGAAGAGGATCCGATGTGAAATTTAGATTATTTTTTAAGTTCGTTGACTTAGAGGAATAATGCTTATCGACTAATCGCGGTGGCGGTTTTCGTCGTGCGACGATTTTCTCATGAAAATCTTGTTAATTTTCCAGCTGCCACTTTTTCCGGTGGCGAACCGTAACAATGGAGGTCTAATCCACGCGTGAAGTTGTCGGTTTTCCAAATGAAACTTTTGGACCCCGAAGGTTTTTGCCCTTCTCGTGTCAAATGCAGAAAACGTCTTTTTACTTTCTATTCTTATTCAAACAATTTAAATTAACGATTCCATTATTAAATCACACACAAATGTGTGTTCATATATTTAAATGAGAGGGAAAAAATATTTTTAATATTTAAATTATATGATTTTTTAAATGATGATAAAAATAATGAAATGATAACTGTGAATACAATATTGATTATTGGTTATTATTATATCGGAAATGTTAATGTGCAAAATATTATTTTAATTAGTACAAAAAATGAAATAGTTAAATAAAAGGCATTGTTTCTAGTTTTACTTTCAATCAAGAAATAAAATATTTGATTTATATTAGAAAAGTAGGATATAAATCATGCAGATTTCATTTTTGATTTCTTCATATCAAATTTCTTCAATAAATTTCATAAAATTAAATATAAATACATATATACGCACACATGAATATATATTTATAATAAAGCCTTTCGGCCGAATATATTATTAGATATATATTGTATACATATATTTATAATGATAAAATTACAAATTTATAGTCGAGGGTTTGTTGAATTGGGTCATCTTGAAATATTTATGGGGAGCGAAACGTTCGCCAAATCTAAGGTTTTCTCAAGTTTATAATGTCGTGGAAATTCGAACGCGATTTTCCTTTAAAATTATTCTCTCATAATGTGAAGAGAGAAAGGGACAGTCGACTTTTTATTTTAAAATTATTAGTGTACCAAAAAATATTGATACTGCAGTTTTAAGGAGCTTTAAAATATTAAAGTTAAATGATATGGTAATATTGTTTTTTAATGAAATTGCTATGATTTAAATATTAATAAAAATCTGATAATGTTAAGAATAAATATTCCATGCCTTTAAACTTTGTACATATAATATAGTTCTAAATTTGTTTTTGTAAAATATAAACTTCAAATCGCTGTCTTAAAAGAGATATAAAGTATTATTGATTTTATTTATTATTGTGTAAATATAATTTACGAAAATCTATGAAGATTTTTGAAAGAAAATTTGTCTTGAAGTATTTTTAATAATCGATATTTCTAAACGAAAAAAATATTTTCTTATCGACGACATAATATTATTTATTTATTTATACAAAAAATACCGTATATATTATATATATATATATATATATATATATATACATGCGGAAAATATTTGATTTGATATTCAATATGTTTTCCTAGGGAGAAATTTTTCCGGACAAATGTAAATAACCGTTTCGGTTTTCGCTTTGTTTTATTTAGCGTCTCAAACAAACAGGTCGAATTCCGCAAAATAATAATAGTAATAAATAAATAAAAACAATATGTAAATAAAGAGAAAACAGGAAAACAAAACCAAATGGACAAAGCGCATTTAAATCTCGATTATTCGAGGTAGAAGGGGGGGGGGGTTGAAAAATCTGAAAATTGAAAAATTTCACGAAAATCCTCGCCTCGCACATAAATGTAAATTAATTATTAAAGTGTTATTACACTCGGCGAGCGAAAGAAAACACATTAATTAAACGAATGTCCTGAAAAAGTCGACAATGTCCATTTGACGAGGGTTCAAATATATATATATATATATATATATATATATATATATATAATTTACTTGTATGTAGAACGCATTTATAAATGTGCATAGGCATAATTCGCATAAAATATAAATTAAGGATAAAACAAACACCATTTATTAAATCGTTAAATGTGTATTATATTAATGTTGTCGAGAGCACCCTCATATATTTAGGTGGATGTTTTTATTTTCTTCATGCAACACAAATAAAAATATATGTTTATATAAAGAAATTCGAATATATTTTTCTTATATACATATATAAATAAACGATTTTAGTTTATATGAAAATTGTTGTCCTTTTTATTTTTGTTCACGTACGTGTTATTTAATATAATATTGTAAAATTATTAATGTCAAAAACAAATATTATCCATATATAAAAAGTTTATTTATATGTCAAAATGTTTATATTGTTTTTAAATAATATATTTATTGTATATATCAAAAGTAACTTTATTCTTAATATTAAACCTATCGACACTTCTTATATACATATTTCTATTGTACCCAATCAAAATAACCAGTCTATAAAGTAGTTATTATTTTTATAATTAAACGTAATTAATAGTCAAGTTGTTGAATGAATTAAAAAATAAATAAAATAACGATGGAAATATCATTGTATGCATATTTTAGGAAAAGTTGTAAAATTTGATAGCGATTAAAGCTGTATATAAGTTTGAAAACGGTCAAACTGATCGGTAGATATACGTTTAGTTATATTAATAAAGAAGCTGTATAAATAAAAAAGAATCTATGTCAACGATGGTTTCTTAAATTTTAAATCTATTTCAAGTTTCAGCAGGAAAACATTTTTAATAGAGTTAATTTTCTAACTCTATGCATAAGCTTTAGATACAGTACTTGAAATTCAAGAATTTTACTATAAACTTTTAATAAACAGACGACTTTTGCAGATTAGTAACGTTTTCGCCGCCATGGCATAATAATTAGTCGAAATTACCATTTCGCTCGGAATGATTTGGAATCTAATTTGGAAACGGTTTAGCGATTTAATCGTTGCACTATTATTTTCCTATTTCGATCGTCGTCTGGCCGCCGACAATTTCCGAATCGATTAGTGAGGTCGAAGCCCCGATACAGCGAATTATAGGGGGGCCATCGGTCGCAATTATTCCGCTTTAATTTTAATCGCAAATTCGATATTCGATTTCGACGCGAATTTCTGCCGATTTTGACCGAAACAATTTCTATTTTGAGGGAAAATCGAATGCGTCGACCGTTTTCCGTTTTGCGAATATCGATCGTGATTTGTAATTAATTGAGTGATTTTGAATCTCTATTTAGAGGCATTTATATGTATTTCATAATTTTATATGATTACGTATAAACGTATAAAACGAGTTTCTGCATTATTTTAAAAATGATAAAAAATATTATAACATATAAATGTATGCAAATGTTTAGATTAAATGTTTTACCAAATATATAATGTACTCAAAATCATATTTTTGATAATGTATAATAATTTATTAAATAAATGTTTTACACAAATTTATAAAATTTGCTTTTATATTTATTTTTTTTTAATTTACATCAAATATTTCAACGTATATTTAATAATTTTTAGTCTATAAGTGATTATTAATATTTGTATTATGAACTAGAGTTTGTATAATGCAATACATATAATATACAACGTTGTACAATGCAATACATATATTTATTATAATAATTAATAATTGTATTTTTTGTGCAATCTGTATAATTTAATATTTAAAATTGACTTTAACATATATTATATATACAATAATACCGATGAAATCAGGTGAGAATGAAAATTTAACAAACACGACATAGCAGCACAATATAAAAAAAGACCACGATTAAGAATCCGTTTTTCACCCTTTCACCCACGATCGTGAACAGGGACGACACCGTAAAAACAAACAATGCAAAGGTCGTTTCTTGAAAAAAAAAGTAAAAAAGGTGGTGTTTTTTTTTTTGAAAGGCGAGCCGAACATAACGGCGTTAGTCGCATAGTGAATTATTTGAAAAAGAGCCGAGCTTTGTTCGCCGAGTCCTGTCTTATTTATGGCTTTCGCCTCAATTTAATTTCATCCCTTGTGTTGTTGTAGAGGAGTGCCACGGCGGTGGTTGTAGTGAGTGCTACGGCAGCTACTGAAGCAGCATCGGACCAACAAAACATCACAAATTACCACCGCATGGTAGCGAAGGCGTACGACCCTCGCTTTATAAACCTTCACTTCAGGTTGTATATATATATATATATATATATATATATATATATATATATATATACACAAAGGATTACAGTACATATGCGTTTGATATATATGTTTAAAATATTTGTAAGCGGTGATTAAAAAGTATTCGGAGTAAGCATCCGTTAAATACTACTTCAAACCTTTTGACGTATTAATTGTATTTTTTATATATTTAAATTTAAAGTTGTGTCTATGTTAAAATAATTAAATTATTAAATTAATTTAAATTTAATCAGATTAAATGATATTAAAATATATTATTTGAGGTTTTTTTTAATAAAAAAAATGGAATATAATATTAATCATATTTCTTAGTCACGAGCTACTGACTTGAAAGAAAAAGAATACTTTATATTTTAATTATAATATATTAAAAAAATCGTTTTAATTAATAATACATTATATATATGAAGTATTTACGAATTATACTACTTTAATTTGTAATAAATCCGGTAGCTTTAAAAATACACCTTTTAGTACATAATGAAACGCCCACGCTTCAATCGTTCGCATTTATCCCAGTTTTTCCGCACGAACAGGTGAAACGGCCGGAAAAAAATCCGGAATTTTCCACGCTTAATTAACTGCGAACCATTACATTCCCGTAGCGTTATGCACACACGACTCACGCTAAAGTATGTTTTGAAAAAAAAGAAAAACGGTCAAAAGTGTCAATTTTTTAACTGTCGTATATATCAGACGAAAACGAACGAAAAATATTGTGTGTGTGTGTGTGAGAAAAAGGTCAAACATGATACGGTCAAAGTTTAGAATGTGTATATTTTTTGATTTATATCGTAAAAATGGCATTAATAAAAAAGTTTCATGAAAAAAGTTTTATTTTTATATTTTATTTCATTTTTTTTCTGGTAATGGTTTCGTTCATCCTATTTAACGTATATTGGATTTAAATACAGAGTAATACAAAAACTTTTCACAATATTTATTTTTTTAGAATGTCAATTCTACTACATATTAAATTTATTGAGATTAACGCTTTTTCATATACTTAAAAAACTTTCTTAAATAAAATCCGAAAGAATTTTTATGATTATTAACGATATTTATTTTCCTTAAAAAATTAAATTAAAATATTATGATTTTAGATAAAGCGATCGCATAAAGATTTAAAGTTTTTATAGAATTATTTCAATTTATAAAAATCCAATCGCGTGCAAAGTTTTTGATTTACCCTGTATAAATTTCGTCCATTTCACATATTATATTTCAGGGCGTATTTATGTCTTAAAGTAAGTGTTACGACAGTCTTAAAGAAACATTTATTCCGAAAAAAGTATTACGATATACCACTTCTGTCCTTCCGCATAATCTATATGCAGAAAATGTATGACAAAAAATAAATAAATTTTATTTTTTACGGAGTCAGCGCGTAAATATTACAATAAAATAATAACGAAGGTACGCTGAAGCATTATATTTTATCGTAAAATAAATTTGTTTTCTTCGACACAATAAAAAAAAAGTAACACGGAAACGAGTATATGATATAGAAAGAAAAGTTAAATAATAAAAAAAAATGAAAAATGAGTTTCGGCGTTGAATTGTCGAGAGCGAAAAGCGTCTCGGAAAATTTCCAAACTAGGTCTAGACCGACTCGCTTCTCATTAAAAATTTATACCCCACGGGAAAATCTTGGGGAAAAGCGCGCGGCAATGAACGGATATTCGGGGTTTGAATGGAAGCTGTTCGCTGAAATATGAACTGCGCGATTAAATGTTACCTTCTAAATTTATTATTGCGCTTTGTGTTCGAAGTGCGCTCGTAAATCCTTTACGAGTAGTTTTTTTTTAGATAAACCGATTGTTCGCATTGTAATTTTGTTATTCTGAAGATAATCTACGAAAATACACCAACTTTAAGAATTTTGATTGCTTTCGGTTTAGCGATATTTTATTCTGAAAAATAATTAATGATATATTAAACCATTTATAAAAAATGTATATATTAAAAAAACTTTTATATAAATAAATAATAAAATCATCGAGAATGTTTCAGACATACTATATAATTATTATTATTGTTTTTTATTTATTAAAAAACACTATCTGTATATGAAGTGTGATTGCAGAGACAGTGGTTTTCTTACGATTTCGGTTCGATTTTCTGTCCCTCAGCAGACAATAGCCCCTTGCTGGGCAGCATCCAGCGTCGTATTCCGGGTTTGGGGTAGACGAGCGGTGGTTTTTGTTTTAAAATGTGACCGAGCACAATAACCACGTCGGCTCCATTATAATATTTCGTCTCACACCACGAACTTTGGACCGCCATTGTTCCGTTCCGACAACAATTAACACCGGCTCTTGACACCAACACAGAATTCAGCATGCTCACATATAGCCCGTCCCTTCTCTAGATTTGCACAGCAGTGCTTACTCTTTTTTAATTCTGTTTATTTTTCTTTCTGTTGCAGTATTCTATTCATGGTACTGATCGTTTCGTGTCCAGAGTCTATTTAAAATTATTATTATATATATATATATATATATATATATATATATATATACATATAATATAAAAGCTTTAAATATGTATGAACATATAAATATTGTTGTTTTACTATATTAAATATAATATTTATAACATAACTTGTTGATCCGTCAATATTTAAATTGATAAAATTCGCCAAATATATTGAAATTCAGAAATAATAATGAATATTAAAAGTTCATTAACTGTAGAAATGCATAAATAATATTTATTTTATATCAATAATATGATATATATATATATATATATTTAATATGAAATGTTTATTATATTTTTATATATTATATATGGTATACAATAAATGTTGATTTTGTTTTATTTTATCATGTTTATACTATAAAAATATATTTTACATGTAAAAACATTTTATGATTCAATGGAAATGAAGCAGTCGAACCATAAATTTAATACACGGTTTGAAAACGATGTAAATATAATATAATACTGAAAAATATGTTTTATAACATTGTATTATTATATAGTTTTAAAAAAATATATATAAGGATATTTTTTTTCTAAAATTATTACTGCAGAAACGTGCAACGAAGATCTTTATATTTTGTATATAAAATACATTGTTTTTGTCAAAATAAACTGTCGTCCGCGAAAAGTCGACCGTTTTACGCGGAAAAACTCACTAAACAAGTTTAAAAACATCGAAGCGGTAACAGTTTTATAACGTCGTTATACACTTAACGACGCTAAAAGAGAATCAAAACAATCGTTAAACGCTCTTATTTATATTTTAATAATAACAACAATAATGTTTTATGATCGTCGATCGGATCGACCATGGTAATTGTTTTAAACCATGCGATACAAAATATGAACAATTTTTTTTATTATAAAAATATATTTTGAAGAGCTTTTATTAGTATATATATATATATATATATATATATATATATATATATATATATATATATATATATATATATATATATATATATATATATATATATATATATATATATATATATATATATATATATATATATATATATATATATGAAATAATAGTTCTCTTAATATTATTATTTTTTAAATTATAGTTATATGAATATTGGATATAAAGTTTCTTTTATTATTGTCATTTATTGTGAAGTAGTGAAAATATAACAATCAAACCTATCTCACATTGAAAATATAATATTAAATTTCAAATTCTTTCTATTGAAACTATAGGAAATCAACAATAAATTGAATTTGATACTAAATTTTCCAGCATGCAATCCGATATATAAAATCCATTTTCATTACAGTATCACATGATATTATAAGAATGATATTAAACTGTAGTTTTATAATGTTATACTTAAAAATATATAATAAACCGTATAAAATTCTGGACAATAAATACTCGACTTATAAAAACTTATATAGAAAGCTTTTACAGATTTAAACTTTGATCATTTAATAAATATATTAGTAAGGTAAATCAAAAATTCCGCAGGTTTTACAGATTAATACTTTTTAAATCTTGGAGCATGATTTTTTTCACTATTTTATTTTTTTATTATGTATTCTGATATTTTTAAAAATCAAATTAAAAAAAAATAAAGTAGACCTTGATAAACTCTTCAGAACGGAGTTGTAATTAGTAATAGTGATAACATACCTTCGTTTGCATTAATTTATACTAATTTTGGCCGCAAAAGGAGCAACTTTTTACCGAGAATTTTGCACGATTTCGTCTCTTATATTTTCGTCGTTGTTTTAAAGCTCCGAGATTTATTTAATATGCGAAAAACGTGAAAGCGACTCATAAATTCATGAATATCAATGAGATCTTTGCGAAAATGACAACCTTATTCCAGTCATCCGGACCCCTTCGCTTTTATCCAAACGAATTTTGTCTTAATAAGTCTAACATAGCGAATATTATATAGGCTTATAATGCAATTTATAAAAATATTTCGTTGAATATTTTCGACAGATATTTTTTCTATTATAAAAATATAGAACATAGACGTAATTGTATGCATTAACATTGATTTATTTTTATTGAAAATAAATATTTAGTTGATTAGTAATGATTGATGTAAATTTATTATACATATATTTCATTTTAATTCAAGATTTACAATTTAATGACATAAAAATATTTCTTTAAAAATTGTTTTTAAAGAGTAAAATGTATAAAAAAATATGATTATAAAAAGTCGCGATTCATCTTGCATTTGTGCTTTCTGGCTTTTAACCGTTTTATTCTATGGGATAAAATCGATTTTTTCTTTCTTTTTTTTTGAGAATCTTCAGCTTAAATGCGATGACCCAACAAATCGCATATAAATCGAATTCGTATAATAGGGGCAACGTGCGAATATTTCTCCTGAAGTGGGGTTCAGGTGAAGTGCCCTTCCGTTTCGAAATATAAATAGGAAAACGGCGAAGGGCAGCTGACGCAAATGTTCGGGGGAAAGGCGCTTTTCGATTTTCGAACCCCGAGAATTATAATAAATTATCATAGCGAAATTAAAAGCTGCGATACTCTCCGTTCACCCGCGCAAGAGGTCGAGGGTCAATTCTCCGGAAAATGGAAAAGCGTTTGACGCTTTTCATCAATTTTCAATTTTCACACGCCATTGTCCGACGGGGGTTGCCTTTGACGAAAATTGATAAATTGATGTAATGTTCGTCCGTTCGCTCGTTCTCCCTCCCACTTCAGGTGCCCCATTGAAAACGTATTAAAAATCAAATTATTTATTTATTTATAAGTGACACATCTCCGTCTTTGTTGAAAAAACTCCCATCATTTTAATAAATATTAAATAAAAAAATCGAACGGGAAAATGGAAATTATAATGAAATATTATTTTTCTTTCTCGGTTCGAATTAAACTCGCTCGATTTTCATAAACGTCCCAGAATAATGAATATATTATGAGTGGCGTCTTTACGAATTAAGGCGAACTCGATTATAATAACGTCGGGTGTGACAATAAAGTTAAGTGAGTTGAGAAGAATTTCCATGTTAATAAGGGGGACATTGTGTTGTATTCGACGTCAGCAAGCTTTGTTTATGGCGTCTGTGATGTTGCAGTTTCTTGATAAAGTCGATTAATTAATTCAGTCATGTGCAAAATAAGTAAAACTACGATATTAACACAAAGCACCTATGCAAAATGCTTACTTTATAATTTCAGCTCATTTTCAGATGTTAAACTAATTATAATGTTGTAAAATAAGATAATGGATTGAAATAATTTTTAATAAAAATGGGTGTATGTGATATTTTTGAAACACCTGTATATAGTTACGCACATACACACATATATTGCGGGTAATATTGTAGAAATGGGATAGCAAAGCGTAAGTGAGTGCGTCGAATTCAATAACGACAGGTCGCACTCGGAGTAAAAAGGGCGTTTTATTCGATTACGATCAAAAGCCAACCGACCGACCGACACCCCTCTAGTAAATATATGGTGTATTCAGTACGGGGTTAGAATTCTGTGGGTCACACCGCAGCACATGAGGGTGGTTTTCAGCTGAAAATGTACCTTGCAGAGAATTCATGCGGGCACATGAGGGTGCCCGCTTTCGTCAGGGTCAAAATTAATGAATTGCGCGCACACACTATCGTCTATTTACACCCCCTATTTCACTTTTTTTCGGATGTTCAAAGGTTACTTTTTGTTTGGTAGATATACGAAGTGTTTCGATTTTGCTATGTAAAATACTAAGAATTTATCTAAATTTCAAGAACTATATATTTTTAATTCAAAATAAATGACATTTACTTTTTAAATACCAAAGTATCGAGTCGTCTTCTACATACGCAGCCTTTTCATTTTCTCTATATTTTACGACTAACTATATTGTAGTTTTAAACTTTTCTGATTTAAAATATATGATGTCATACGGTACATAAGAATTTATTTTTTGAAGTTAAATAAAGGTTAAACGGTTTTATTCCAAATAGTTTAATGAAGAGTAACTAAAAATATGATTTCTAGTAAATATTTTATATGATATAATATATAGTTTTTTTTATATAAAAAAGTATATTTACATATATTTTGAACATCTAGATTTTGATTGAAAATTCGTCTGAAGGAAATGGAATATTATTGAATTCTTTATATATAGTGAAGTGGAAAACGTTTGATCGCAGTACGTATGTCAAAATTGTATTATATCAAAGGTGAAGCATTCGAAAAGACTTTAAGACTGCCAAGCGGTGAATTTAAGAGAATGTCGCGTTTTATACGCGGAGCAATCGTCGTGTCACAAGTGTCACTGTAGACAGTGTCAATAGATACGTGCGATATTAAAAAAAATCTTTTTTTCTTTTCTCATACTCAAAAAAAAGAGTCGACGAATGATAAAATAATGGAAAAAATTATTGTAAAATTTTTAAATGTAAATAAAATAAACTCTGGTTCAACCTATGATTAATAGTATTTTATTTTAAACTATATACTCGACTACTCTTAAAGATTTAATTTAAAAAAAATCATATATATTCTGAATAACTCTATTGTCTTCATTATATACAATATATAAAGTATTGTATTCGTGCAATATTTTATGGCTATTCACCACCACAGTCAACGAAACGTAAAATAGGATTTTGCACCCCGAGATTTTGTCGTGTTGGAATTTTTTTTTCGCTTTCCTGTACGGGATTTTTTTACTCTTCCTTTCCATTTTATGTCGTTTTTATTTTTCACTTTTTTTTGGGCGTATTTTCTTTAGAGACATGCTGGGTCACAAAACAAGCTCTAGGTGTGAATGGTTCTCAATAAATGGCTCACCCTTTTATACAATATAATGTGAAGCGTAGTTAAGCTTTTCCATTGTAAGCAAAGCTTATACCAATATATATAACTTAAATATGTACAATGACTCGCGATATTTTTCAGAAGATGCCTTTATATTTATTGAACACTAAAAAATAATATAATTTTTATATAAGATCATGTATAATAAATTTAAAAATTAATACAGATTTTATTTTTTAAACTAGAAATGATCATATGTTGTGAATAAGAAATACAAAGCTATAAAAGTTTATGTTATTAATATGGTCTTTTGTACTATCCAAAATAATATATATATTTTATAACACCCTTAGGAGTTCTCGTCGGATCCCCATGGAGATTACTACGAAAACCCGGGGAGCTCACCATGACTTCTCGCCATATTTCAACCCATAGTTTGAGAATCGTTGATTTAAAATATACAGCCAACAATGTTAGTCACATATAATACATATACACAATGTAAATATATATTTTTGTATTTTACCAGGTAATTTTTCATTTATTTTCGACGTATATTTTTCTTGTGCGCTCTTTTCCTTATTATCTAGGCTATATTATAAATTTTCAATATTTTTAATGGCTCATTTTTATATTATCCGTTTATTCTTTGTGTGGAAAAGTTTTGTGGTTACCTTAAAAAATGTAATCCATAATAAAATATATCCATTACAAAAGATTTTCGCGTCTGAAAAAAACACCAATGTTATAAACATATTGGTTATATATATATAGGTATTTTCTTTGATATATATATTTTGACATGAAAAAAGATCGTTTTTCGAACCGTTTTGATTAATGATCTAATGGTATGGTTATATGGTCAAAAATTAATAAATCTAATACCAAAATATAAAAAAAATTATAATATGAAAAATTTAGTTAAATCTAATACCAAAACTAATTGATGTTACATAATAGCTTTTGAAGATTTTAATCTGATTTACAATTAATTTGAGTCTTCTATATATCATATAGAATATAAAAAAAAATACTTTGTTGCTTTAAATATATTTATTTTTTATTTCGTTTCAAATAAAAATGATTTAACATAATAAATTCCTGCTTTCCAATTTTTATTTTTAATATAAGACATTATATTTTATTCAAGATCAACGAAAAAGATTAAAATCTCAGTTAATATGACATCAAATGAGCTTATAAATCTAACTAAATCAATGAAATATTTTAATATAAACCATCGATTAACTTTTTATCATTTCGAAACTAAAACATTAAAAAAATCATTGAATGAAAAAAATATACGAAGAACTTTAATTAATATTCGATAGTAAAATACTTCATATGGCATAAAAACCATTAGAATTTTGAATTTAATACCAAAATTTTATTCATTTTTATATTATTTACTTCTTTTTCAAAAAAAAACTGACCAAATGGAATTTTTGATTCTATTTTCCATTTCATATTTTTTTAGTAATAATAATATTACTAAAAAAAGAGTAGAATATATATGCATTTTTATAGCTCGAAATAGGAAACGTTCGTCAAAAACGGTCCGCTTTTAAGGCTTTTCAGTTTTCGGCATTCAATTAGAGGCGGAATTGCCACTCGACATTTCGTCGAATCTGTCCCAATAATCCGACGGCTTTGACCCGTTTAACCGAATTTTTCACCAAAATCGATTTGCATTCATCATGACGGCTTTTCCGCGATCGTGTGACGTTAATTTTTCCATACGAGCCGCTTTTCCGCTCCGCAACGACCGTAAATTTCCTTTCCCATTCGAGAATCTCGTTCGTATTGAATGGAAAAAAATTCGCATTTTACATGAAAAATATGTCACAAACTTTATTTATATATTATTTATTATAAAATGTAATATGAATATAATATAAACGATCAATCGCGAAATCAAAAAAAATTGACAAGATTATATAATTAGTAGAAATTTATTTAAAATACGAAATATAATTACGGTTAAAAAGAAAAAAATGAAATATTTCCTTATTGAGAATATCGAGAAAATATTATAAATAATATGTATATTTTTTTTTGAATTTGTAAATTTATCCTATACTCGAATATTTTTTCCTTTGAACGCGTATTTTATTTTGAAGGAAGAAAACATGAAGGTAAAATAATGTATACAAATAATGTATGTATGTTCTCATGGAAGTGTCTGGTTATGTATATAGGTATATTTTCAATTTTCCACAACAGCCAACAACTTCCACGTTCAATTTTAAATTCAAATGAGCCCCCGGTGAAATATTGAC